>JAJOOO010023004.1:0-27321 GCA_029582685.1 Solanum piurae | reverse complement strand
TGAATTTTGCTATGCTCTTGTTTTTGATAACGGATATCATCCACGGATGATTTATCATATTGAAGTATTGCTCTCGAGCATGCATGTTCATCTAGTACTTGCTTCTCAAAGATTGCATTTTTTTGTTCTGTACTTTGTATAGTTGCGACCAGATATAATTATAGCTACACCTATGGTAGAGGAATGTGATTTTCCTTGGTGTGGTAGGAGATTTAGAGCCTTAAAACAGGCATTGCTCTGTGTATACAATAATAATGAGACTCACTGACCACTGCTCTGTCCTTACTATTGAAGTTAGGATTCATCTCTTTAGATATCCGAGGCTCTTAACAAATACTTTCTCCATTCTTTTTATATGATTACATTAGACTGAACGGAGTTTAAGATGTTAATTTGATTCTATACTATATTAATAATAGCGAAAGAAAATATTACAATACTGGTTGAAAAGTTAGTTTAATGCAAAAACCATCAGATCAAAGTTCAAAATTTTGAATAGTTGATGAATATTTAGTTCTTGAAGTTGTGAAAGTATTATCGAAATAGAATCAATCCAAATATTTGGGGATGACCCAAAAGGGAAGTCTCATACAAAATTGGAATGGAGACAGTACTATTTTAGTATTGCTTGCAACTTTGCAAGGGTTAGTTCATTGGCATTGGCGATTAATGTGATGATTAGATGATGCATAAGTTTAATGGTTGAATGACTATGTTAAACGATCGATTAATTGAAGTATGCTAGAAACCTGTTATGTGAGAATTCTGTTGCATTCTCTTTTCTCATGCTGAAACAATGGTTCAACAATGGGCAGTAAGCAATTAACTGTTCCTTTCAATAACACCTCGTTTGACATTGCTCAGCTTTCTGCCGGCCAGAAATTTGTGCAACTCCGGAGTTTCACCTTGTTTTCTCCAATTCATAATCTGCCCATAATAGCAATGCTTATTTTAGTGGTATTACATTTCTATAAGTAGCTCGATCCCAGACTGGTTCTACTGAAAGATGTGCTTCATCGTTATACTTTATTGTCTAGTTTGTTATTGACATATTCTTGTTGGTATTTCGTTATCTGACTCCATAGATACTCGAAATCTTATGTCTAGGGCATTCTTCTATAATATCAAACATGTACTTTCGACGAAGCTTGTTGAGTGACAGTTGGTTGAACCTTGAAGGTTGCTATTGTAGTTTCCTCCTTGCTGTTGAGCCTTGGGAAGAGTTGTTATCTACCAGTCATGTGCTTCTGATATTTGAGAGTTAAAGTTGGGCTAGTGTTTTGCCCTCTGTTAAACCTCAAATTATGTTTTGTTCCAATTGAACACATAATGAAGTCTTCTCATAAATTTTATGCTAAATTGATTTTATGGAATACTACATTTTATTAGAACAAGCTTTGAGGACCTATATTACAAACTCAAATATATATACTGCATATGTTTTTTTTTTTGTGATGCAAATAACACCATTAATATTGATCGTCACTCTCTCGTTTGCCAAAAAAAATATTTATACCATACATGTATATGGTAATTTATGCATAAATTTTATAAAATGACAAGTATTGTGGTTCAGCTATTTAAAGAAAGGGATGACATATAAAATGGGACGGAGGGAGTATTTTTTATTATTAATATGTAAACAATAAACCAGAAAATAAGGAGGAAAAGAAAGGAAAAAAAACATTTATAGACTATAAATGAAGGAGAATATGAATGTCATTTAACTCTTATTAAATTGATTGAATTAAGCGTGAGCATTAAAGTACTATTGCTTCATTTCAAATCACCCGTTTAATTATGATTTTATAATATTGAGGGTAAAAGTAAATATTCATAAACTACTCCCTCCATTCCATATTAATTTAACTTTTGAGATATTTTTCATTTTTCAAATTCGGACCTTTGTTTTTTAATCAAATTTTTGTGGCCTGCTGGCCTTTTTATTTAACTTTCTGAAACCAACATTCAGTACAAGGACTTTGGCCCAAATAAAAAATACCAAAAACAACATAAAATTAATCTAGAAGATCCAATCCAACAAATATCAGGTTCTAGGCTCATTTCCACATTTGTAAAGTGAATGGACAACAGCCATATCCTCCACCGCCTTATCTGAATTGTCAATACAAGGACTTTGTCCAAAATATCATCAATAGATCTCATCCATAAAAAATATTTTTCTTTTCAGACAATTAATGGAATCTATGGCATCTTCTTCTTCTTCTGCGAGTAATTCAAAGTATTGTCCTCGATGGAAGTACGTTGTGTTTCTAAGTTTCAGAGGTGAAGACACTCGAAAAACATTTACGGGTCATTTGTATGAAGGTTTGAAAAATAGGGGAATAAGCACCTTTCAAGATGATAAAAGGCTAGAGCATGGAGATTCAATTCCGAAAGAACTCTTGAGAGCTATCGAAGAGTCTCAAGTTGCACTTATTGTTTTCTCAAAGAATTATGCTACATCTAGGTGGTGCTTGAATGAACTAGTGAAGATCATGGAATGCAAAGATGAAGAAAATGGACAAACAGTCATACCAATCTTCTATGATGTGGATCCATCACATGTTCGAAATCAAAGTGAAAGCTTTGGAGAAGCATTTGCCGAACATGAATTAAAGTATAAGGATGATGTTGAGGGGATGCAGAAGGTGCAAAGATGGAGAAATGCCCTAACTGTTGCCGCAAATCTAAAAGGATATGATATCCGTGACGGGTTAGTTGAATACACATAATTACTTTTAATGAAAAAATGGAATAATTTCCATTCAAACACAATATAATTTCATTGATTATTAATTATTTAGATGGTAGAGTATATACATTTTTATTGTTAAGAAGGCATAGTTCTATCAATTTAATTAGAGAGGATACATAAAAGTCCTCCTAAACTATCAATCTTCTTCTTTATGTAGGATTGAATCAGAGCATATTCAACAGATCGTAGACTGCATCTCTTCCAAGTTTCGCACAAATGCTTATTCTTCATCTTTTTTGCAAGATGTTGTGGGAATAAACGATCACTTAGAGAAACTAAAATTCAAACTTCAAATGGAAAACAACGATGTTCGGATTTTAGGGATCTGGGGAATAGGCGGAGTCGGTAAAACAACAATAGCAAAAGCCATTTTTGATACTATATCTTATCAATTTAAAGCTTCCTGTTTTCTTGCAGATGTTAAAGAAAATGCAAAAAAGAATGAATTGCATTCTTTACAAAACACCCTTCTCTCTAAACTGTTAAGAAAAAAAGATGATTACGTCAATGATAAGTATGATGGGAAGTGCATGATTCCGAGCAAACTTTGTTCTATGAAGGTGCTAATTGTGCTTGATGATATAGATCACAGTGAGCATTTGGAGTATTTAGCAGGTGATGTTGATTGGTTTGGTAATGGCAGTAGAGTCATTGTAACAACTAGAAACAAACATTTGATAGAGAAGGATGATGCGATATACGAAGTGTCTACACTACCTGATCATGAAGCTATGCAATTATTCAATAAGCATGCTTTTAAAAATGAAGATCCAGATGAGAGTTTTAAGAAGTTCTCATTGGAGGTAGTAAATCACGCTAAAGGCCTTCCTTTAGCCCTCAAGGTGTGGGGTTCTTTATTGCATAAAAAGTGTCTAACTTTGTGGAGAAAAACTGTAGAGCAAATAAAGAAAAACTCTAATTCAGAAATTGTTGAAAAACTAAAAATAAGTTATGATGGGTTGGAGCCCGAAGAGCAAGAAATATTTCTAGATATCGCATGCTTCTTCCGTGGAGATAAAAGAAAAGAAGTCATGCAAATTCTCGAGAGTTGTGGCTTTGGAGCTGAATACGGATTGGATGTTCTAATTAATAAATCTCTTGTGTTCATCTCTGAAAATGATTGGATTGAAATGCATGATTTGATTGAAGATATGGGTAGATATGTGGTGAAAATGCAAAAGCTTCCGAAAAAACGTAGCAGAATATGGGCTGTTGAAGATTTCAAAAAAGTGATGATAGACTATACAGTAAGTAAGCTAAACAATGCAATAATATTTAATTTCTAATTTTTATATTTCAAAGACGTATAAGCCAATCAATTCCTATTATTTGTTCCTCTTGCTTCATATTCTTACAGGTACGTCATTTTAGCTCTTTACTTTACTTTATTTATTTATTTATTTTTTTAATAAAAGAAGCAAAAGTAACATCAATTGCCTAACATAGCTAATCGTCTATGAATTAGTGTTTAATATGTTTTATCCAGTTTCTTTCTTAAGATTGCATGTTATACACACCAATAAGTAAATAGTTTTTAAAGCTAATATCACCCACATATTTACCCTATAAAAATCCTCACATAAAAAAATACAAGTAAGAAGGGTCAAATCATAACATACCAATCCTCAACCAAGAATTCACTTAATCATTGACTTTTAAAAAAAATAATTAAAAGATGACAATTATTTGTATTGTTCCAATTACAATATTTATTCTATCACTGCATTGAATTTTTTATGATTTGATGCTAAAGAACTTCTCAAAAAAAAGTATTATTAGAAAATATAAATATTTGCACAAAATATTTCTTGTAAGCAACATGTGAAGTTATGATTAGTTGACTCATGATCTTTTTATCAGGGGACCATGACAGTGGAAGCAATCTGGTTTACGTGCTATGAAGGAGAACTATGCTTTAATAATGAGGCAATGAAAAAAATGAAAAGTCTTAGGATATTACGCCTAGATGATGGTTTTGCAGGTCCCTCTTCGAATCACCATGATGGCTCTATTGAGTACCTGTCCAATAACTTGCGTTGGTTAGTCTGGAATGACTATTCTTGGAAGTCATTGCCAGAAAATTTTAAACCAGAAAAGCTTGTTCATCTTCAACTCCAACAGAGTTCGCTGCATTATTTATGGAAGGAAACAGAGGTACCATTTTATTTAAGCTACTTTCTAAGGAAAAGGGTAAATATCCTCAACTTTGCGATTTGAAACTGATATATCCTTTGTTTTAAAAAATGATATATATACTCTGCCGTCTAACAAATGGTGCATATGTACCATTTCCGTTAACAGTTCTGCATTTATTGAATTAAAAAAATAATTATAAAATTGATTTTTAAAATTCAAAAATATCACGTGGCTTTAAAAAAATTACCCCACTCATTTTTTTTCCCCTCTAGACCCAACCCAAATGAATAAAAACCCAATCCATCTTCTACTCAAACATAAGATGAGTTTGAGTCAGGTCTGAATAAAGAGGTATGAGGTTCTTTAGTTGGATTAGGTCTAGAGGGGTAAAAATTGAGTGAGTAATTGTTAATGAAAATAATAAATATGCATTATTTGTTAAACGTTCATGTTATATATGCATCATTTTAATTTTTTTACAAAAGGTATATTCTCTCCAGATCACATAGTTAAGATGTATATTTGCCCCTTTTTTCTACTTTCTATGGTTACTTGTCCTAGAATTATGGTGTTTGTATTTAAATGAAATAAGTTACTAATTCCATAAACTCAAATTAATATAAGTTATACAATATTGAGTTTTCATATTGTTATGAAAAAGGGCTAAAATTGTCCTTAAACTAACAAGTATAGCTCAATTAATCCTTCATTTGCTTCTGACAACCAAAACACCCTGCCATCTATTTTCTGATGGATTTAATGTAACATACACTTTTAAACAATCAAGTTAAGTTCGAGTTTAAAAAAGGGAAAAGGCTCAAATATGCCATCGAACTTTCAGAAAAGGCTCATTTATGCCATCCGTTAAAAGTTTGGCTCATTTATGCCATTACCGTTTAAGAAAAGGCTCATTCATGCCATTATTTTTTAACGGTGGTTTTGCAAAACCATTTTTTACACGTGGCCAATTATAATTCGGCCACGTCATTATTTTTTTCAAAATTTTGTTTTTTTATTATAAAAAAAAAATGACGTGGCCGAATTATAATTGGCCACGTGTAAAAAATGATTTTGCAAAAAAAGTTTGTTCAGAATTTTGAATTTTTATTAAAAAAATAATAATGACGTGGCCGAATTATAATTGGCCACGTGTAAAAAATGGTTTTGCAAAACCACCGTTAAAAAATAATGGCATGAATGAGCCTTTTCTTAAACGGTAATGGCATAGATGAGCCAAATTTTTAACGAATAACATAAATGAGCCTTTTCTGAAAGTTCGATGGTATATTTGAGCCTTTTCCCTTTAAAAAAATAGATTAGGTAAGAATCACTCATTGATACTACGAAACCCAATGTAAAAATTAAATAAGCAATTTCTTCAAAAAGCAATTTAACCCTATTTTGTCATATTGAATTGTCATGTCAGCTTTTTCTATTATTTAAATGGGCCTAACATGCTCATGTGGACAACATTAGCTTGGAGGCATTTTTTGGTCCAAAAAATAGATAGCAAGGATATTTTTGGTATACCAAAAGCAAATGAAGGATAAAATGGAGCTATTTCTGATAGTTCAAGGACAATTTACTCCCTTTTCTATTAAAATTATAATATCGTTATGTCTTTTTTTTTCAAAGCTTGCCTCATTATTTTAACTAAGAAGCTCAATTTATCATTCAAATATTGACCTACAAAAATATGAATCTCATCCTAGGTTTTATGTAGTGGGACAAAATGAATACTTATCGAAGGAGTTCATTCTATACTACTATCTTCTTGAATGATGATTAAGGTTTCATATATTGGATTTGGGCTAAAACTATACCATATCTATAGGAATAGGTTCATGGCCTTCAAATACATATAATATGAACATTTTTAATCCCTTCATTTTGCTAAAGTGGAGTACTTTTAATCTCCTTAATAAAATCCGTTTAAAAGTAACAGTGTTAAACTCAAGTAACATCACATGACTCTTAAAACATAAAATCCATCAGATAAACTCATTCCCCGTTTAATAGTTGTCTAGATGCCATATTCTTAATATTTGATCTACACCGACAACTAAACACTCTCACCAAAAGGAAAAAAAAGATAATTAAAATAAATAGTCATTACAGCTAAAGAATTAAAAAAAAAACATAAATTGGGGTTAAAATTATGCCCTCTATTTTTCTTTTCACTCAAGCACCTAGAAGAGTGTATTCACTCTTTTCCACATCAATGTTCAAGAGATAAATGATACTCCCTCCGTTTCACAAAGAATGACCTCCTTTTTTTATTTTTGGTAATATTTTAATTTCAGTTTTCTACGTGACATGTTTAAGGCCACAAGATTAAAGGATAATTTTGTACGTTTGACATAACTTTAATGTCGGACCACAGATTCAAAAGTCTTCTTTATTTTCTTAAACGTCGTGTCAAGTCAAACTAGATCATTCTTTGTGAAATGGAGAGAGTAGTAAATAGTCAAGTATATATAGGGGATATTTAAGATAAGTGTAACAATCAAGTGTGTATCGAATAAAACATGTCAAAGTCTAAAGGGTTATAGATACTTTACCTTTTATTTATAATATAAACACTTTTATTTAGTTTCTGAACATTTGATTTCCATATAAAAATAAAATAAAACATTTTCCAATTTCACTCAAAATATTGTGTTAGACTCTCATAATTCAGATGTCTTTATTCATTTTTGGTCTAAGGGGTAAATTAAACACAAAGATCATTATTTCTCTATTTTGAATAGCAGCATTTGCCGTCTCTACGAAAGCTAGATCTCAGCGTTTCTGGAAGCCTGGTGCAAACACCAGATTTCACGGGGATGCCAAATTTGGAGTATTTGAATCTGGAGGACTGTGGTAAGCTTGAAGAGGTTCACTATTCCCTAGCATGTTGCGAAAAACTCATTGTGTTAAATTTGAATTGGTGTGACAAGCTTAGGAGATTTCCATGGGTTAACATGAAATCTCTTGAATATATGAATCTACAATATTGCCATAGTTTAATGGAATTTCCAGAATTCCCCGGAACAATGAAGCCCGAGTTAGTGATTCTCTCAGCAAACAGTGGGATAAGGGAACTACCATCATCTATTCAGTACCTAACTCATCTAACAGAGCTAGATTTGAGTGGCATGGAAAATCTTGAAGCACTTCCAAGCAGCATTGTTAAGTTGAAAGGTTTGGTGAAGCTAAATGTGTCGTATTGCTTAACAATTAAAAGCTTGCCCGAAGAGATAGGTGATTTAGAAAACTTGGAGGAACTTGATGCTACACGTACTCTAATTTCACGACCTCCTTCTTCCATTGTCCGCTTGAACAAGCTTAAATCCTTGAAGTTTGTAAAAATTGAAACAGAAGATGAAGTGTACTTTGTGTTTCCTCCAATTAATGGCGGGTTACTCTCATTAGAAATCCTGGTGCTCTGTTCCTCCAAATTCATAGATGGAAGAATTCCGGAAGATATTGGATGCTTATCCTCTTTGAAAGAGTTGCATCTCAAGGGAGATAATTTTGAGCATTTGCCTCAAAGCATAGCCCAACTTGGTGCTCTTCGGTTCTTGGACTTAGAAGATTGCCCGAGGCTTACACAGCTGCCAGAATTTCCACCACAATTAGATACAATATGTGCAGATTGGTGCAATGATTTGATCTGTAATTCACTGTTTCAAAATATCTCATCATTCCAGCATGACATCTATGCTTCAGATTCCTTGTCGTTAAGAGTGTTTACGAGTCAGGAGAGTATTATGCCTAGTTGGTTCCACTATCAGAGAATAGATAAAAGTGTTTCAGTCAATTTACCTGAAAACTGGTATGTATCAGATAACTTCTTGGGATTTGCTGTATGTTACTCTGGAAGTTTAATTGAAAACACGGCTCAATTGATTATTAGTTCTGAAGGGATGCCGTGTATCACCCAGAAACTTGTCTTATCCCACAATTCAGAATGTAGTTCACGTTATAAGATTCAGTTTTTCTTGGTACCTTTTGCTGGCATATGGGATACATCTAACGCAAATGGTAAAACACCAAATGACTATGGGCACATTATGTTATCTTTTCCTGAAGAATTGAAGGGGTGTGGACTTCGTTTGTTCTATAAGATGAATCTGAGCTTGTTGAGACCAATGATGAACCACCAACAGAACTTTCCACTAGGATAAGGAGGATCAGATACGATGATAGTGAACATCATGAAGAAGCCAGTTGTTCCTCTTCTAAGAAACAAAGGTCATAAGTAGAGGTATATATCTCGATATGTATCTAAACTTCTCGCTTTGCTTTTTGTTATTAATAGTTCATTTTGATGCTCTTTGTGGTTATTATAATAGAGGAAATTTTTGTTCTAAATACCAATATCTCTCATGTTATGGCAGGGAGGTTGGAAAAAACGAGATGAAGTTGAGGTTCGCCCTCCCTCATGATTGATCTCTTTTGGAGCAGATTACCTAGTTTCACTGTCCAAAACAAGTGTGGATAATCTACGTGGTAGAAGTAGTTTGTGCATACATTGCGGATGATCAATCTAGCACGTGGATTAAGTAGTTCAGATCGAGCAACTACATTGTTTTTTCATCCAGTGTCTGGTACCTATCATAGGGTTTCCACTTAATGTAATTCAAATGCCACATTGTTGGAACCAATTGACTTAAGCCAATTAAAAATATTTTTGTCAATCCCTTGTAACCGAACAAATGTTGTGCTTTTAGGAAGTTGTGAAAAGGGAAAATGAACAAATGATCCCTTGTGATTTTTATTTTTTTTGAATAAACATAATGAAAGTTTAGCCAATTGACAAGTTTAGGAGGTTTTAGTTATTTTACCTTAATAATAATAATACTTTTATTTAGTTTCTTGGGTGTGCAATAGTTTGAGAAACGGAAGATGGTACTTTGACAATATCGAAAGAACTCGGGTATGCAATAGTTTAAACTTTCATTTCGAAAATATAATCACATTTCCATTTGCTAAAAGTAACTGGTCCAAAAAAAAATTCAAAAGAACTTGGATATGCAATAGTTTATGGGCCTTTTGAAGTAGTATCAACGTTGCTGGCCTCTTGGGCTTTAAGGCCCAAGAAGGTGGGCTTTCTGCAAGGAAATGAAGTAATTAAAGTTAAAAGATTTGTGTCTGTAATAACTAAATGAAAAACTTACAGAAATCTCACCTTTTAGTTTACTTATTACTATTATTCCTTATAAGTTTTACAAATTTCCAAAATTCCTCATTTTTGCGCATCAGATTAGTGTATCAGCGCTTATATTATTGTATCTCGCGCATCATATTAATGTATCAACGCTTATATTATTGCATCTCGCGCATCATATTAATGTATCAACGCTTATATTATTGCATCTCGCGCTTATATTATTGTATCTCGAACATCAGATTAATGTATCATCATTTATATTATTGTATCCGTTTGAGGGATTTCTGTAATTATAAACTTTTAAGGGATAAATTGTAATTTTGTCTTAAAAGTATGTGATTTCTGTAATTTGCCCTAAATATATATCATGATCTCTTGAGTTATGGGCTTCAAGGGAGTGAATTCTTTACTCGAAAAATTATTTAATTTACAAAATATGTAATAGACTTCAAATTGATCCTTTAGCCTTGGTATCTAGTTAAAGCTAATTAGGTGTGAAAACTCAAGAAATTAACTCAACGCACAAAGGAGCAAAGTTCATTTTCCTTGCAGATTAAGGCGACATTTATTGTGTCTCTCTAAATTTGTAGTCATGGTAATATTTGTTTTTGTTATGGAAAATGAAATGTTTCCTTTAGCACGAGGTCATTCCAAACCTCGAATTAATGTGGTATATTCATTATCATAATACAATATATGAATAATAACTTTGAAATATATCTTTTACTAAGGCCTTTCACTCAGTCTAATTCCTCTCCCTAGTAAAACACTTTTAACTAGCTAACGCAAATTCAAGAGGGAAATCATAAATGGTGAAGAAAAATCATCCACGATAGGTAGACATCCTTTTATTCTCATTGTGATAGGTTCCGAGGCATGATGACTTGACATTATCCTGATTTTTCCTCTGACTTATTACAAACAGTTTGTTCAGAGTTCTAAACTCAACGATGACAACTAAACATAAGAATTGCACTCATTGGAGAACTTAATCCAACACCTTACGACACCACATATCATTATTATTTGATATGATGAGAAAGATACTTGTAAATTTCAAATTGGATTTGAAACCTCAATTGCACTTGGACAATATTCTAAGTTGAGTTGAAATCTGACACTCTAACAATATAAATGATATTTATATAATAAGATCACCGCAAAGACAATTTCTACCGTAGTATTCTAACTTTAAAATGTTCATTTTATTTTTAATGGGATATAGTTGTTAGCCACATAAATATTTATAATTTGTTTTAAATCAAAAGTCTTTCTCTCTTAAATTTCGTGTCAAAACAAATAACATCACATAAATTGAGTCAGACGGAGTATTAGTAATCGATAAATATGACACTTAAACTACCATAGCTCATGAAATTATACTCATAATATAAATATATATTACATTGTCAGGTTATGCTTCTTATGTTTATGTAAAAAAAAAAAAGTAACCGTTTTGCATGATATATAGAATATGGAGTATTGTTAAAATAGAGATATGGAAAATCTATGTGCAGATAGGAAAAATTATTTTTGCAGTGGGAAAAAGGACAATATTTTCAGTTCTGATTTAGCTGATGTAATGCTCACTAACAACTCTGACATATTAATTACATTATTTTAATTGTGTGATCCATAGAATTTATATTTGGATTCACTTCTTCCTCTCTATTTTTTCACCCCTTAAAATATGGTTTTATTCATTCTCAATTGGCTTCACATTTGTTGTAACAATGATATTGTTTGCTTTGAACATAACATAGTCGATTGTTAAATATATAATAAGTTCAATTTAAGTTGGATCATAAGTATTTTTTCACTTAACCCTCCTATTCATGACTCTACCTTACCTGAATTCAAAATTTAAATTTATAAGTTCAACTATTATGTTTTTACAGCTCAACTCCTTACATTTTCAAAATTATGATGTCAAAATTTAATATTTATAGAAAATTTTAATTATTTCTATTCCATATAAAAAATATAACACATTTCAATTGAACTCATAAATAATACTTCCTCAGTCTCAATTTATGTGACTTACTTTCCTTTTTAGTCAGTCCCAAAAAGAATCACATTTTTATATTAAGTAACAATTTAACTATAAAATATTTATTTTTTACTCTTAATGAAATGATTTGCGCGGCCACACAAATTTCTATCATTCATTTTGGACCACAGATTTTAAAAATATTTCTTTCTTTCTTAAATTTCGTGTCGCGTAAAACTACCTCACATAAAATGAACGGAGGAAGAAATACTCTTCATCCCAATACATGCCACTTGTCACAACATCACATAGAAGAATCTCATCAACTACTAGTTGTTAGGGAGTGTTTATCATCTTTTCATCTTTAATCAAAAAAATTAAATTTCTATTAAAACTATTGACATTAAAAATAAATATTTATAAATTTAAATTTTATCGAACATCAATAGAAAAAGGGCTGGGTGGGTTGAGGTTGGGGGTAATCAATAATCAGTTTTAAACAAAGGTGTAGTAGTACTGTCTTATATATGTCCAACACGTAACCAGACGAACCGTTTGGGTCTGCTTCTGTCTCTTTGACACTAAATTACTAACGCAACGTGGGGGCATCTACCTAATCTCTTTTTATACTTTTTCGGAATTGTGTTTGACTGGGTTCGATATGTTTGTGTTTATGCATTTAAATATTAAAATAAAAATATTAAGTGCATATATTAGTGGGTATAAATTGACAAGAATGTGGTCATTACTTTGATGTAACTCTTGTAATCATTATTGTTATGATTATCACTAATTCTATCTATTATTCTACCTCTTTATTCTTGTAACCTACGTAACTTATACGTCATTCACTTATCAAATTTACTATCCATTATCTTCTTATCTATTTTAAGGAAAAAATCATCACATATAAATAGTGGTCTTCCCTTGGGTTGATAAAATGGAAGAGAAATAGTGTAAGAAAAAGTGAAAAGTTTATATTGAGATTAGTGTAGTGAAAGAAAGAGTTGAGACATAGAAAAATATTCGAAGTCTTCAACTATATATATTCACTATACAAACAAGAGAGTAATTATATGTTGAAGAAGGTGTTCTCTTGTGGAGCTTTGGACTCTTCAACTAATTCGGAGTTGTTTGAGTTGTACGATGTTGTTGGGCTGTTGTATCCTGGAGGGGATAAAGTCAAGAGTGATACTGCTGGATCGGTGTAGATTATGCCGCAGTGGACTTGAATTTCCTTAAAGAGAGCGAGATATCCGCGCCTCAACCTAAAGATTTGTTTATTCATTTTTGTCATTTTATTTCAACTGTAATTTATTATATTTGTGATATAATACATCAACACGATATCTAAATTATTATTTTTTAAAGAAATTATGATTTAAAGCAATTCATAGAAAAATATATGGTCATAAATTAAGATAAAATGAAAATTTTAAATTCTATTACAATTATTTACATGATACGTGAATCGTGTTTGGTAAGATATAATTTAAGACGGTAAACATTTTGATACATTTAATATATTTTAATCTGAGACCACAAAATTAAATATATTTTTTTGTAAAATGACAAATTATATAATCATAAAAATATATCATTCTTTTGAATTAACAAAAAAGGAAAGATTATTAACATAAATAGGAAAGGAATATAAGAAATAATGTTTACATGGAAGCGGCTATTTGTTCGAACTATTTTTAATCTTTGTTGGAATTATGTAGAAAAAACAATCTAAAAAATTTGGGACTAAAAGCTTTTAGCGATAATCATTAAATAAACTTCTTCGATTTGAATTGGATTAAAAGTATGAAATGTATCGTTTTCAAATAATCATTGAATAAGCTTCTCCGATTTAAATTGGGTTAAAAATATGAAATGTATTTGCACCATTATCATATCGTTTTCAAATAAAGTCGTTTCTACGACAACATCATGAATGGTGCATAGCAAATAATGCTCAATACACAAACAATTTTCATCATATGAAAGAGGTTCAACCGTTCAATGTTTAATTATAAAACCATTTAGAGAAAAAAAAGAATAAATCAAAATATTACTGTTACATAAAATACAAATTCAAAAGACTGTCAATGTGTTCCGTCAAAATATTATACTTTTATTTTTTTAAAATGTAGATGTATGTGAGGACGATTCCTTTCTGTTTGTAAAGCAATGTCTCCTACCCCAATCAATGAAAGAAAATCTCAAAATGAAATCAAAGACTGTACCTTTTTTCATCTTCTTGCATTGCAATTTGCAGTGTACTACCCCCTACCCCACCCCCACCCCAACTACTAGAATTATCATAACAAAAAAAATAAAAAAAATAAAAAATCTCTGTTCCATATTTTTTATTACTGACACCATATGCCATAACATATTATATCATCAGCCTGCCCCATGGACAGTTACTTAGAATTATTTCTTTGTCACCAGTATATAGTTACACCTCTTGTACTATTTTTATTCAATATTCCAAGAATACCCTTTTTCTCTTAAGAGGTCGTTTGGTTGATGAACAAGTTAATTATATCAATTGGAATCACAATGACGGGATTATAGCACGTACATAATTAAGTCGATGTGAATCAGAATTGGAATCACAATAATGTTTGGTTGATGAACAAGTTATTAAGTGAATATACCTTGGTTTTGATAAGTACCATTGGTTTATGAGACTAAATATGGGATATATATGTGTTTGATTTTACATTAATAGGGATACATTTTTATTTTTTCAATTTTAACCTTACACATTCTAAAGGACAATTTGGAGAGAAGTGTCTTGAAGAAGGGTATTACGTGTCTTTTTTGTGTTTAATCCTGGGGTCATTATTATTACTCATTTGAAATGGTATAAAACTAACACTATAAAGGGTTCATTTGATTGGAAACAAGTTATTTCGAGATAACTAATTTCAGGATAAGTTATTCTAGAATAAATTATACCATCGTGTAGTATATGAGATAACTAATTCCATTATTATGACAAAAAATAGTGAAGTAAATAATCTAAGGACTACCTAATTAGGGGAGGACCTACGTGGGTGTCAAGGGGGTTCACAAGAACCCATCGACAAAAAATTACACTATATATAAGGTAAATTTTTAATATTTACGTAGACATATGAATTTTGAACCCCTCATGAACAAGAAGCAAAGTGTGGTGCAGTGATAGATCTCCTTAGAGATTGACCCTCGCATTCAAGGTTTAAATCCCAAGAAAAAGTGTTGAAATAATAAATTTAAACTCAAAAAAATCTCATTCCCAAAGGTTAAAAATCACTTCATTAGTTCCTTCATCACTGTATCTTATACCTCACACCAAACGACTTATAATTATGTTACATCTAGGTTTACTACTATATCTACCATAACTGAATTAACACTTCTCAAATTAGGCTAGTCCTCTCCAACTAAGCCAGGAGTCAGACTCCTAAATGCACTAGCGATTGATACATGAGAGAATAGTATCCCGAATTTCTTAGCCTGGTATCCTAACACGAAGTGAAATTATTTATCATTTAATCTGAAATTAATATCTCTTATTCTACGAACCAAACAACCCCTAGATTTTTTTAACTTGAACAGTGTCTTAGTCTCTTGACTACTCTCCTGCAGACAATTTTATTTAGTACAAATGGGGAGTACTGTTAAGAGTCAGATATCACAAACAGACAGTAGATGGATAGATTGATGAAAAGAGCACCATGGGTAATAGCTAGGGTTTAGTTAGCTAGGTTTCAGATTAGGTCCTTTACATAGGATTTCCCACTTTGTGTGTGTACATGAAAATGCTAGAAATGAGTAAAAGTTGAATTTCATGCACTCATAACAATATCCCAAGAAAGTAAAATAGAAATATCACAATCACTTTATTTATAAAGCAACTATAGATAAGTTTTCTATATTTTATCTCAATTTACGTGATATCTATTTTTTTAGCTTGTCGACTTTCGTTATTTGATAATTATTTAATAACATTAATCTCATTTTATTTTATTAGATCTGGCTTAATACTGTATTATGAAAAAATAAAATAAACACTGCAATGACTTTGATAAGGACAATTTGATAAATATAACAAAGTTTTTTCTTATTTATTAAATTTTATGCTTAATCAAACAATATCTTTTTTAAAAATATGTACATTCACCTATGTAATTTTAAAATATGCTTTCAAGTAGATTTGTTTTTTAAAAGAGAATGAACTAGAAAGGGGAAAAGCAACATGTGTCATACTTTTGTTTACCATTTAGTATACATTAAAGAAATCGACTTCTTCAATTAAACTAGCTTCATTATCTTCTTACCAATAGAGGAACCATTCGTGTCCTCTGATAACACCTTTTGCTGGAAAATTGATTTCTCATGTGCGTCTCTTTATATTTTGTCTTGTTTGATGAAAATTCTAATTTCATTACTGCTGTCGCAAGTTAATTTACACCAATTTTATACAAAAAATATATTTAATACCTATATAATCTATGCATGTAACTTAATAAAAAAATTAAGTCTAGTGGTATCAAGAGAAAATTCATTACTAGAAAAAGAGATTTTTCTTATTGTTAATTAATAAAAAAAATTAAATTATAAAACATGATTTTTTTTCACTATGTAATGAGAAAAAAATATTAAAAATTAAAGCTAATAACCCCCCTATATAACTAGAAACTTTTTGGTTATGAGAGTAGTTAAGATCCACCAAATCATGAAAAAAGTAGGGGGATGTGAAATAACAAACCTTTACTTACTATTTGTGTAGTAAATTTAGAATGAGGTCATGTTTTATATTAAGCACTGCAAAATGGTACTTAATTACTTTTTTTACTGACTTCTAGAGATGTTAAATTTCTAACCACTTTATTTATATATATATATATATATATATATATATATATATATAGGCTATAGCCTATATGTAGTATTATTTGGTTGTAAATCTAACTCCATCTTTGGATAGCTAGCTACTTCACGGAAGTCAGTGTACAATTTTTCTTGTTGTGTGTGATGATGACCTAATTCTGATCAATTTCTTCATCTGGTATATAGGTCTTCTTAGACTCACTCAAGGTCTTACTACTGTTGAACCCCACAACCACTCATCATCACAATTGTCATCTCACGATTCGATATCGAGTTATTTGGCAGAGTATGTAAGAATAGTATTGAATACGATATGTTAGTAATGTCGATGTTAATAATAATGAGATCAGTTATGATACTTATTCATTGTATAGTTTGGTGTATGAAAGACGCTTCTATCATTAACCATGTGTTTTCATGCATAAATAATCATTATAAAACAAATATCAGTGTTTGCAATGTATATATACGGTCTCCGTATCAATTTCTTTGCCATGTTTTGGCTTGACTGATTTGTCTTGGTGGGAATAGACGAATATCATCACGTTTATTTTTAGGTCATGACACTACCAAACAAAAGACTTAATAATACACTAATACTTATATTAGTTTCTCTAATACATCTACCAAACAATCCTTAACTATTTTTTTTTATTTTTTTGGAATTATTGTCAATTTTATCTCTGAATTATTTTTGCACAAAATACCCTTCCCACAAATATGTAACTTAAAAACAACATACCATTAGTTAAGTAGCTTAAAAATACTCTCCTGACTCTAACTATTACTTCTACTTATATTAAAATAGTCACCCTAAACTATTTGAAATGGCTAATTAATGTGTTTTTGAGTTGCTTATTATTGGTGATCAATTGCAAATATTTTCATACCTCTTTACTATGTTATTATTCCCTCTATTTCAATTTATTATACTTTCCTTTCAGCTTGTTTTTAAAAAAATATTACCGAACATTATTTAAGATCATCTCCAATCCACCTCTATTTTACTCTTCATTCTCTATATTTGGAGAGTAAAATAAAGAATGGGCACTCCAACCCACCTCTAAATCACTCTCTATTCTTCAAATTTAGAGAGTTGAATAGTAGTTCTCCATTCACTCTCTATTTCACTTTTTCAATATTTTATTATTATTTCCATTACTTTCCAATTAACATATTATTTTACATATAGTTTCATTAATTAAATAACTAATATTCATAATTCTTTTTAAATGTAATATAATATTTTAAAAAATATATTATTTAATATATACTACTTTAATTTCAACTTAATATATTTTCTTATAATTTTCATCAATAATAAAATTTAGAATACACAAAATTAAAATGGTACGATGAAAAATTTAATTTAAATACAAGATAACAATACAATACATAACATAATAATTTAAATTCAAGATAAAATACAATACATGACATAATAATTAATTCACGATGAAACAAGAATCATGTCGAAAAGATGTTGAACGTGCATTCGGAGTTTTGCAATTATTGCAAGACAGTCACGTTTTTGGAGAAATGAAGTGCGATATGATATAATGACTACATGTATTATACTGCACAACGTAATAATTGAGGATGAACGTGATCTTAATGCACCAATTCAAGATGTCGTAGAGGCTCCAACTCCAACGACAGAAATGGTGGTAGATGAAAATCTCCGATTTGAACAATTTTTAGCTAGACATAATAAAATTAAGGACAAAAATGTTCATTTTGAACTCCGTAATGCATTAGTAGAGCATTTATGGGAGCAATGTAATAATTTTGAAAATTGAGTGTTTATGTAATATTTATGAAATCGTATTTCACTTATTTTTTGAATTTGTTCATTAATTTATATATTATATAATATTTTCATGCAATTTATGGTATTTAAAAATTTAGAATAAAATTTAATTTTACATTAAATAAAAAATTTGAAAAAATAAAATTTTGTATCACATGAGAATAATATAGAGTAATTATTGGGAAAAAGAAATAAATGATTTATAGAATGAAATAAGAAAATAAGAATAAAATAGAAATAATAATATACTATTGAGGAGAGAGAAAAATATATTTTTTTAGAGAGTAAAATAGAAAACTGGGTTAAAGTTAATTGTCTGAAAAAATAAAAATCTCTATATTTAGAAAATAAAATAAAGTGTAAGATTGGAAATGCCCTAACACTACAAAATTTAGAGACATGATAGTACATTATAGTATATTTTTTTAAATTTAAAATGATAAAATTTAAACTTTACTTTTTGAAACTCCAACTCATGTTAGTCAAACAAAGACATGGAAATTTAAACAGATGGAGTATTTTTTTGTAACTAACATAAATGGAATTCAATGTGGTCTAACCAAATAGTAGTTATAGTCAAAAGTTAAAGAGAATAATTGTACCAAGACATCCCAAGTCTTATAAACATTGGCTCTGAATTATTTGTCTTAGGTCATGATGGTGATCAAGAATAGTAGATAGGTGCATGATACATGGTAAATTGGCATGCATGCACAAATTATATTATAAATTAATAGAAGTCTTGTCAAAGTTTTTTCACAATGGATTGATTTGACATGTCTTAAGGTAAGGCAAAGCCCTTTGCATTGTGTTAGAAAGTGGTAGATGAAGAAATGGGGAAAACTAAACCCACATTATCAAGTTCATGTCCCCACCCCACCCCCTATAAATTAAATGTGTATAAAAGAAAGAAAGTAGGGTCCTTTAGGGTTTTCATAGTGGAACACATAAACCCCACAACCATAGCAAATATTCATTTCATTGATAAATTTACTCAGTAGTTGTACTATTGTTAGTAATAGTTGCACTATTCCTTCTACAACTAGCCAACACTCTATTGCCTATTTTCTATTATTTTTCAACTAGCTTCTCACTACTATTTTTTATATGAGGTTTGAAACCCGCATTAAAGCCCGAATTAAATGTGGATCGGATATTGCAAGTCTCATTTAGAGGCGATGCTCCAAACAATATTTTCTCCATATTCAGAATTTGAACCTATAATTTCTAGTTAAGCGTAAAACAATCACATTCCTATAATACTAATCATATTGGTCTATTTATTATTTCTGTTTATTTTAATTTATGTGATATTAATTTGTTTTTAAAGAATGTCATTTTTTCTCCTATTAGAAATAGGATAAAGTTAACTTTAAAAATCTCTTTTTATTCATAATAAAATGAATTATAACCATTTAATTATCTAAAATTTATCTTAAATCATAACTTTATATGAGTTTTTTTCTTAATTAAATTTTCTTGTCATATTAAATAATATCATATAAATTGAGATCGGCGAATACTCACCACAAGTGTGTCAGCTTAGTGTTCATTTGTGAATTTGGTGCTTCTTCCTAACGGCTTCTGTCAGGTTACTGTTTTTTTGACTTGTAATACTGCCTATCTTTTTTTATCTTATTTTAATAATTCTAGTGCCAGTGTTAGTACTAGTAATAATGTTTTTTCAATGTTCATGATGCATGCCAACTTTTTGGCCTACCAGGCTATATAGTTAGCTACGTCTTGTTAAATCCTTTGTTTGGCCCAATGTTTGATCTCATTTGAAAATTTTGGTACAAAAGAAATTAATTTTCACATCATCTTGTTTCTCGAAAATAATTTCTCTACTTTCACAAGTTAGTAATAAGGTTTGCGTAACCAAACAGAGTTGTGATGGCGTTGTAAATATTCTTTATTCCTTATTAAGAGGTATTGAATTTAAATTTCTTTACCCTTTAATGAGAGACTTCCTAATGTGAATCCAAATTTAATCAGGATCAATGTAGATAATGAACCCAATATGTTATTAAATAGAATTATGTTATCTATTGTTTATTTAAAAACAACATTTGATTGAGTAATGAATGTCCAAATCTTGCTATATATGCTTATTAATCTCTATGCAATTTTGGAGTGGTTTCCATTTTCTTTCCTTTTATCTTTGACTCTACTGTATTTTTCTCTTATTTCATTAAAATACATTAATGGTCTGTCCTTTGTACAACAGTTACATTGGAGGAAGGAACTTAAATTATTGCACGACCATTTATTTCATATGTTTGCAATTATTTTAACCCCTTTCATTAAATTGGTCTTTGGTTCCTATATTTGCTTTAAATTTTGTGACTAAAGTACTTTTGACAACTTTATGTATCATAATTTTTATTTATTTAATTTGTTAGGTTCAAACTTAAATAATTATATGAGCACTAATACAAAATTTAAATCAAAGTTATTAGATTCTGTCAACTTAAATAACTACAACAATTACCCCGTGTTTGATCTTGCTTCAATTGGAGAAACCAAAAATGTTAAACTTAAGGGTGTGTTCGGTATGGAAGAAAATGTTTTCTGATTTTTCATGTTCAATTGATCAAATTTTTTTAAAAAAATTTCATTAAAAAAAACAAGTTTCTCAAAAGGAGAAATGATTTCTCTAATGAAAGTATGAAAAATAAGTTATAAAAGTGACATTACACATTGATAGTGTACTCCTGTTAGACCCCTGATCAAGTGACTCAGTTAGTTGGCAGCATTGATCAGGTTTTGAAGCATGTTGACCTTGTCACTTGCATACACCAAGGAAACAAACATGCAAGGCAAAGTTGGCGACGGACTGTTGACAAAACTGAGGTGTGTGCAATGGCACCAAGGCCTGATTTCGAAGTGGCAAGTGATGACCAAGGACTTGAGGGCAAGGCAGCTTGGTGAGGACTTGATAAGGTGCAGGATTAACAATGGCACGTGAGCGTGGTATTGATATTCAAAGACATGACAAGGGCAAACGAACGGCAAAGCTAAGGCAACAATGCAAGAGGCATTGATGCTAACGTAAAATACGGAAATGACACAAATTTGGACATTGGCATGATTGCATTGAGCGGAGCAATGCAAGGCTGAAAAGTCTAAGTTAGGTTGTGGCATGCAAATAATGTCACGCCCCGATTCTACACCCTGGACGTGGCTGACACTCGGAGACCATTGCTAGCCCCAAGCGAACCCTTGGCCTGGCTACTTAACTCAACACAATATAAGTTCATAAAACAACTTAAATGATAAAGTCTGGCCAAAATGGCAACTTATGTCTCAAAATATAATATTTGTAAATACATAGATGAGAGACTCAACTATTGTCTGACTGTCTATGAAGCCTCTATAATACTGAGATGGATGTTGGGATAGGCCCCACAATATCCTAATAAAGAAAAACTAGGAAAACGAATAAAAGAGTCCTCCGAAATGCAAGGAGGCCAACTGGCATCAGTACATTGAATGTACGAGTATGCGAGTTGAAATGCTAAACAACAACTTAAGCTTGAAAGAAGTACAAAGAAACACTTACATTGGCTCTGTTCAACTCATGAATAACTGAACTCAATATAAAGCAATAAGACACATGCAATATATATAAAGCTTGTAAAACAGTGTAAACAACTTAGTTCATTAAAGATAAAGCAATAACTAACTCAACTTTACTTATATATAAAAGTAATATAACTTTAGTGGGAGATTATTTAACCGACAACCACCACTATGAGTCCTAGTAATGATACAACGTTTTACCTCACGTTGCCCAAGGACCATCCTATACCTTGCCGTGATATAGGACCTTACTTAACTTAGTGGATCCACTAGCTTGACTTACGTGATCATCTAAAAAGTATGACATGTTAAATTCCATGATGGCTACATGGTTCTTATGGAGAGTTGAGTTAATATGAACTCGTGTCTCCAATTCGGTGCTCAATACTACTCCCAAAATATACTTTAGCTCATATGTGTTTTTAACACCTCTTTCTTTAGTTTGAGATAATTGCTCAAAGTTTAGCCCAAAGACACTCTTGGAATCGATGCTCCCTTTTACTGAAAACTAGCCCAAAGGCTTTTTTTGGAAATCATAGTTCATTTCTTGCTCAAATGTGAAAACATTTATAAACTTCTTTGGGAATACTTAGTTCCCTAATAACTTTTTGAGAAATAAACTCAACTCTTTACTATTTGCTTAACTTGAAAACTTGAGTCTTAAAATGAATTTAAAACATTGTTAAAGACTCTTGAAAACTTTAACAAACTTGCTTTGACTTGCTTCTTAACTTCTAAACTTGACTCTTAGCTTCTTTGACTTTGATCTTAACTTTCCTTGAATTGGATTATGGATTCAAGGTTCATGATCTCATGTTTATGGATGATTTCATGATGTTTATATGTACCTAAGAGTGTTGGAATCGACTAAGAAACATAGGTACATCACTTAGAAACTAGTACGAAAATATGGGAGACGAATGGGGAGAACTGGCGTCCCTGGAGCTCTGAGAGGTGCGGGGTGCCAGCCCTCAACATTCAGAGACTCTTTTGGGGAGCGCTGGCTGGCGCGGCACCCCAAGGGTGAACATTCTGAGACTCTTTTGGGGCGCGCTGGCTAGCGCGACGCCCCACCCTTTTCCCCAGAAAACTCCGACTTTTCTCCTTCGTTTTTCATCTCTAAACCCTCTAGACTTCCATAGTTCTTCCCCCAAACACTTAGGATCATTAGTACCCTCAATACCCAATAGATTTAACTCGAAAAACAACCCGAAAACACGAATCAAATCAACACTAGGCATTCAACAATCAACCAACAAGAATTCAACAATGTTCTTCAAGAACTTCACTTCTTAACATTCAAACAACTTCAATTTTTGCTGAATTGAAACAAGTTTGGCGTGTGGGTGAACTAATACAACACTATGTGATCTCACATACCTTAATAGGGATCGCCCCCAATGAATTTCACTCCAAAAGTTTGACGTTCTTGGCGAAATCTTGGTTTTTCTCTCTTTCTTTCTTCTTTTCTCTCTTCTCTAAGCCCTAAGCGTATTTCTCAATTCTCCAAACTGACTAAGTCATGTTTTTACCCCAAATAAATCCCAAAAAACAAATTAGAAAATTAATTAGAGAAAAGACTACTTTGCCCTTCCCTAAATTCGGATTGGGACTTTTCTCAATCCAACAACCTAACTTCCAAAAGGCACATCTCACTCATACGATGTTGAAATCGTGCAAACTCGGCGGCGTTGGAAAGATCTTCCCAAGGGATTTCCAACCATATCAAGAAATACTGCTAACTCATCCTGAGCTAGGAGTTACGGTCGTTTGAAAATGACCCAAAATTCACTTTCTTAACTTTAGACAAAATTTCCAGATTTCCACATGTTTTCCCAAAATGATTATTTTCAGATTTTAAACTCTTTCTAGTCGTTTCTAGGTGCGAGATGTTACACATATATAGCTCGACCAACAGACAAGCTAAGGCAAATCAGCTTGGTAGTTCCACATCATATGTCAAACACATGACTTGTAACACCCCACAACTAGAAAGAGCTAGAATTAGAAAAAAGTCATTTTTTGAAAGAATGAAAGTCTGGAAATTTGACAAAATTAAGGTAAGTATGAGTTTTGGGTCAACTTCAAACGACCATAAATCCTAGCTCAAGATGAGTTAGGTGTGCTACAAGGTACCGTAGGAAAGATATTTGAATTATATTTCCAACCCCGCCAAGTTTGCGCGATTTCGAGTTCGTATGAGGAAGATATGGCCATTTGAAGTCAAGATGTCTAGATAAGGAAAGCCAAAATCGGATTTTAAAGGGGTATTTTGGTCTTTTCATTACCCAATTAATTAAATCCATTTTTAGTAAATTATTTGGGGTCTAAACTGAGTTAATTTAGTTTACGCTATGGAGAATTACACTAGGGATTTGAGAGAAGAGAAAAGAGGAGGAAAGGAGAAAAATAAGTTCAAGATTCGTCAAGTTCTTGCGAGTTTGATTGTGGATTTCGCCAAGGATTCAATCCTACGAGGTATGTGAGACTTTCATAACGTTGGGTTTGTTCACCCACGTGCCAAACATGTTTATTTCAGCGTGAATTCGTCCTAAGAAGGTTGAAAGTTTGATGTTGTCGATATGTGTTCTTGAATTTATTTTCGTTCTTAAATTGGGCTGAGATTGAGGATTTTTTAGATTATTGCGTCGAATTATAGAGTTGTTTTGAGTTAGGTTCTTAGGTACATTTACTGGGTATCTGAGTCTAAAGAGAATTTGGGAAAAAGAATCGAGTTTAGGTGAATTGGGGTTGGAAAATGAAGAAGGAAAAAGTCGAGGGAATCTGGGTACCAAGTCCGAGTCGCGGACCTGTTCCTCAAGATGGGAAAATTCTTCCTTGCGTCGGGGAGCGGTCACGAACCATTCTGCCTCAAAATTTATTTCGTGATCGAATATTTAAATGCATCTCTGCGTCTTAGACTTGTTTCTAGACAGTGATTTCTTGATCTTTTATCATGTTTAACTATCTAAAAACACTCTTAAACATCATGAGATCTTTCCTATCACAAATCACAATCTTTGAATCCATAAATTCAAATTCAAGAAAAGTTAAGAGCCAAGTTTAGAGAGTTATTAGAGTATTTTCAAAAGTCTTTTACAAATGATTTAAACTTGTTTTAAGACTTGAGTTTTGAGTTGAGTAAAGATTAAAGAGTGAAGTTCATTTCTTCAAAAGAGTATATGGGGACTATATAATCCCAAAGAGTAAATGTTTTACATTTAAACATGAGAGAAAACACTGATTTTCAAGAGAGCTTTTGATCTAGTTTTGAGTAATTATCCAATTTACAGAAAGAGTTTTTGTTTTTAAAACATATGAGCTGAGTGTTTTGGGAGTAGTATTGAGCATCGATGTGGGACGAGTTCATAACAACTCAATGTCTCCATAAATCATGTAGCCATCTTGGGTAGACATGATCATACTTTTTAGATGATTCCTTAGTGCTTTTTAGCATAGACTAGTGGATCCACTTAGTTGAGGCGTTCTATATCAAAGCAAGGTATATGACAGTTTTGACAGCGTGGGCGAGACACTGCATCATCACTTTAACTCATAGTGATGGTTGTCGGTTAGAGAAACTTTCCCAGTATTACTTTATATGTAAACTGAGTTGCTATTGTATTTCTTAATACATTGAGTTTTCTCCTACTGTTTTAAATGATTTGTGTAAACTGCATCTTTATTGTTGTTTTACTTTGCATTTGAGTTGAGTATCCATGAGTTGAGTAAATCTAAGGTAAGTATTCTTTTCATATTTCCTTCAAGCTTATGTCATGTTTAGTTTATCCCTCGCATACTTGTACATTCAATGTACTGATTCCATTTTGGCCTGCATCGTTTTATGATGCAGATATAGGTAATCATGATCATCATCTAGCGTCTCGTTGATCCAGTTGAGCATCTCAGGTTGTCCTCAAGATTCTTTTCAAATCTGTAAACTTCTCGTGTTGTCCTCATTTCTATATTTTGTTGGCTTTAATATATTGTTGCTTATAATATTAAATTCTAAGTCTTAAATGGTTGCTTCCTAAATTCGAGTTAAGCCAAAACAATTCTAAATTTGGCCAAGTGTTGGTAAAGGCTAAAGTCGACATATGTGTTGACTGCCGCACATGGTTAAATCAGTGAACAAATTAGTGTTTAAAGATCACCTGCACCTCCCATCTTCCTTCATCTTCACCCCATCCTCATCCCCCACCCTCTATCTTCACCTCCCATAAAATTTATAGATTATATACAACAAAAAAATTAGGATTTTTTTGTTTTGCTGGCATATCAATCACAAGAAAATAACTATGAAATTCGCTTATTTTTCTAGAAAATATTTTTCATCACATCGAATACACCCTTGTAAGTATTGATCCCCAATCAATATGGTGGCAGATTCAATATTGAGTTTGCGAACTTGACAAATCCAGTAGTTTGAGATGTAACACTATACATTTGTACCAAACAAATATAAGTATTTAGTCGATGATCTATCGGAAACAATCTTTCTATCCTATAAAATAGAAATAAAATTTGTGTACATCGTATCTTCTTTACACTCCACTTATAAAATTACTTGAATATATTTTTAAATATGAAATTCACAACATATTCTTCCAATTGGAAATTCACAATGTTTAAATTTCTAATAATTAAGCATCCAACCAAAAATGTTGTTTGTTGGGTAAGGACTAGTTGGTTTAAGTTTGGTCTAGTGGCATGAGGACAAAGTTAACAGATTTCCATGCTTGATATAACCCCAATGCTTATGAGTCCTTTTCACTTTTAACTCTGGAGACATCTTTCAAGCTATTTCTTGGCAATCCCATGTTACTAGTTGGGACATTTGTCTTTATTTTGTAAGAGTTCTTTCAACATCATTATCCTTCCCTCTTAATTAATAATTTCATGTAATTCCAAGGACCAGAATCCCATGAACTAGTCCTACATTATTATATGGTGTGGACCTATTTCTAACTATATGACATACTTTAATTTCTTTCATGTTCATTCATGATAAAGGGGGTCGT
>JAJOOO010023003.1:0-22261 GCA_029582685.1 Solanum piurae | reverse complement strand
AATTTTACGTCTTCCATGGATAACCCTAACAAAAAAAATTAGAAATCAGAGAAAAGAAATTAGAAGCCCTAAATAACAATAGAACAAATAAGATCAAGAAAAAAATCTGAAATTAAAGAAAATAATTTGCTTAATAGAAAGCTTACCTGGCCCTTCAATGGTGGTCTTTCGGATCTGTATTACAGCGAAAGAGAAGGGTGTAAATTGAATTAGAATTATAGGTAAAAAGAAATAGATATAATTTAATCACTATATTGATACGTGGCATTTAATGATTGGCGTAAAAAAAATTATCCGGTGCCATACGCGCCTATGCGTCGTGTTTTCACGCACTTGACCAGATGGGCAAATATATATGTTTAAAATACGGTATTAAATAGTATATGTATTTAATAGGTCCTAATGAAAGTTTAGTATCGCAACAGCAAATCCGACCATAGTTGAGACATTTTTCAGACCCTTATCCCTTAATTTAAAGAATGTTTTGAGATTCAATGAAAGTGAATTTGGTTACATCAAAATCAATGTATCTTACAAATTTATGTATAGTATTTATTGAATCCACATAAAAAATAAATTTATTATAAATTCAATGATTCATTGTAAAAATAAATTATGCATAATGTTTATTGTTTTTAATAATCAAATATTATTAATTGTTTCTTTACTAAAAATATTCAATGGTTAAGAGAATAAACTATATAAGCAACATCTAGATTTTTTTGAAACAATATCTAAAAATGTTTTTTCATTTAAAAGGTGTCACAAAATCAACAATAACCTATCTAATATGTAAAGCATTAAGTGAGTATAAAAAAGATCATTCCACATGCACTCAAAAATATTTGAAGTCGTGGCAACACTGAAACTTGTGAATGCAATAAGAAAAGTTAGAGATAAGCTTCAACTAGATTTAAATTTAAACAAAACACAATAGAGTCTTATTTCACTAAATTGTCTTAGATATATTTGTACTTTAAAAAATTTATTTATAATACTAATGAGACCATATATTTATATAGGGGTCTTCTTAAAATACATTATCTTATCAAAATAGTAATAGTAATAGTAATAGTAATAGTAATAGTAATAGTAATAGTATAGATAGTAATAGTAATAGTAATAGTAATAGTAATGCCATGGCCAGATCATCGCAAGGGTCATCATACAGATCTAACTCAAATTCTCCAGTTATACAAAAAGGAAAAAGAACATTGATAAAAAATACTGTGTATTTCGATTCTTATGTAGTTGGACTACCTCTAAGGATGCTGAATTGCTTGATCTTTGACTGGGTGGAATACCGCTAGGTCCTTGATCCTGTAAACTTTGGTATCAGAGCTTGGAACTTTTCATGATATATATGAGATGGAGGTGAACTATTTGACATAGATATGATCTCTTCACCCATGGATCTGGGAGAATTAAGTACTAAAAGTACTAGACTCGAAGAGGTAGATATACCTCAAAATCTTGACTTGTTAAACAGGTGGACGATTCCTAAAATCCCTATTAAGACTATTTATGATTATGATTGGTTTGATAAACTATCTTCTAAACAATTGATTAAAACTACTGAGCAGTCTCTTGCATTGAATTAATTTGAACAGACTATTCGTTTGTTAAACGAGCGCGATGTGAATTTCTATAAAAATCAGTATAATTATCTGCATATTGGTATGGTGCAAATTTCTTTTAAACCTTTAACTCTTAAAGGGTTACCCGAGACTTTTTTAGCTGCTCTTCGTTATGCTAGAAATTTGATTTTTTGTCAGTCTCTTATGGGTTCGATAGAATCGACGGTGGCCTATGGTCCAATATAATTTAATACTCAGCCTAATTTGCAGTTATCTCTTACTGATGCAAATATTCTCGATGCCTTAACATTAAATGTTAAAACGCATGGTTATAATTATTCGCCTGGTTCAAAACTCATTTGTTTATCTTATATAATTTATTTTAATTTGTTATCTACTCTTAATCCTAGATGTAGATTATATTATATTTCCAATCAAACTATTCTGGTGGAAATCAATTTTTCAAGGTCCAAGGTCACTACTAGAAGACCTATTAAGTGGGAAGAGATAGATTTCCCAACTTCGTGGACTCTGAATTCGATTATATCCCCAAATCAGCTAACATATGTTGTTACTAATTCTGAGTTTTCTCACATTTCTCAAAATACCGATTGAAGGATTAGTATTCAGTTTACTGATAATAGTTACGCGCCTCATAGGCAGTCCTTTGCTAACAACATGTTAATGTCTTCTATAGATCACGATTATAAAAGACATTATTTATCAATTCGTAGACTTTTGCCTGCTGTTCATCATATTTCCCCTATTGAACCTATATATGGTCCAGCCCGAGATCGTGCTACTTTGTTACATACTATTGGTTCTGATGGTAACTCTGTGGTCGAAAAGGTAAAAATTGACCCCCGAACTAATATAGTTCAGGTAAATGATGATGCTTATGACAAGGATATTCCTTTGGTCTCCGAGATGGAGTTTGATTTAAATGATTCTTAATATTTTCACACCAAATCGATTTTAGTCCAGGTTCCCTGGCGAGAAGACATATTCAAAAAGAATTTTTTGATGAAAAATGGAACTAGTTTAAAACTTGGTTCTTTGATACTTATAGTAAAGAAAATCTTAATAGTATTTCACAAGAGTTTTATGAAACTTGTGCTTTACATAATCAAATTATGTATTTTGTTCCTTGATTTATAACCACTTATTTGCCTTTATATATCAACGTTATCGAATGAACTTATAAAGATGGGAGTGGTGACCTTTTAAAAGCTATCTACCCTCCTCAGTCATCGTTTGTCTTACCGAACAATATTGGTATTACTTTCTCAGCTTTTTAAAAATTCATTGAGAAAGATATTGCTGAAATTAATAAACTTATTACTCAAAACAATTATTTGAGTCTTTATGTTAAAGTTTTAGGCGAGCACATTAGCTCTTTGGACAAAAAGTTCGATGATTTAACTATGTTGATAAAAGATATTAAGGCTGATAAAGCTAAAACTACTTCAGTTGTTGCTAACGATGTTGCTTCAACTTCTGATAAAAAACCTTTGGTTGCTTCTACTTATGTTCAGAGGCCAATTGAAATTTCTTATTTCAAACCTAGTTCTTTAAAAAAATTGGAAGAACTTCTTGATAAAAAGTTTTTTGAATTAGAAATTAATGAGCTTGTTGATAAAAAGCTTACTGGCTTAAATTTTCAACCTATAGATTTATTGCAAGATATTGTGGAAGGTACCAATGATTTTAAAAATCAGGTTTCCTCAGAGTTTAATAAACTCAAGGGCTATCCTAAGAAAAACAGTAGTTATGCTACCAAACCTAGCATGGACACATATTATTATCCCCGTCCTACTCCTCAAGATGTATTAATTGAAGAGCGTGACTGGAACCAGACTAATAGGTCTTACAGCGGTTCTGAAATTTATGAATGGAATGCAGATGGACTGACTGATAGGCAGTTAACCATTATGGTTCATCGAATGCTTATGTACGCAACTATCTATAAAAGTGTTAAAAACACTGATAGAGGAATCTGTAAGATGATCATTGCAGGTTTTACATGCCAGCTTTGAGGCTGGTGGGATAACTACCTTAGCATAGAGGAAAAAACATCTATTGTTAATACGGTGGCTACTGATGCAAGGATTGATAATCTAGGCATGGCTTTAGTTCAAAATAGAGAAGATGTGGTTTATACCCTGGTTCTTACCATATTAGAACATTTCAATGGAAGTTTACCAATCAACATGAGACGGTTCACACCTTTCTCAACGGTCTTTGATGTCAGACCTTGGCATATTTCAGATGGTATAAAGATACCCATCTCAGTAAGGTTATGGAATTACCTGAAAATAAGGTTGAATATTGGAAAGCCAAGTTTATAGATGGTCTTCTCCCTCTATTTGCAGAAAGAGTTCGAAAAGTTCTAAGGGGCAGTCAAAGTGAAATTTCTTATGCCACAATGAGTTACGGAAAGATTATAGAAACTTGTACACAAGAAGGATTAAACTTTTGTAACGAACTAAAAATGGCTAGACATCTTAAGATGGATAAACTGGGGGAAATATCTCAATTGGGAGATTTCTGTGAGCAGTTTGGGTTGCCCAATCCTATTGCTAAAGAAAACAATAAGGATAAATATTATAGGACATCTAAAACTGATGATCCGCACATGAGGAAGAGATCTAAGCATAGGCGTAGATCCAAAGAAGAATGCGAAGCTAGGAAAAGCTCTCGTAAATCCAGAAGATTTACCAAAGACAGGTCCGGAAGAGATCTTGCTAAAGTAAAATGCTACAAATGTGGTAAACTCGGGCATATTGTACCCAATTGTAAGTTAAACAAGTTAAAAACTTTGGAGCTTGATACTGACACTTATGAGAGGGTGTACGACTTGTTATACACTTCAGGTTCAGACAATGATTACGAATCCGATTCAGGTTCTAATATCAAATTATTTAGTTCTTCAAATAATGATGATAAGCGTGCTAACCCTTGTGATACTTGTCAGGGTCATGATTGCAATTGTGAGGATGACAAAATTTACAAACTACAATCGCAATTTCAAGATTTCAGTTTGAACACTATCACTTCGGATAATGTTATTGAACTTTTAAAGAAAATTACTGATAGTAAGCTTCGTGAGAAGATTATTAATCTGGCTACTTCTAATGAAGCCAATACTAGTTCTTCAAAACCTTTTGAAAGTAAGAAAAACGACGATTTTGAATATTCTGCTCCTTACTCTTTAAAAGAGGTTGATGATTGTATTTTAAAAAGATATACTTTTTCTGGAAACGATTCTTCTTTCAATGATTTAAAAATTGAAGTTGAAAATTTGAAAAAGGAGATTAAATCTCTTAAACAAAATCAGTTAATTTGTGATCACCGGATTACTCAGATTGAGATTAATAGTTCAGAAGAACAATTTTCAAAAAATAAAGGAAAACAAGTTGATAATGAGCCTGATGATATTAATCCTGATCCTAAACAAAATTTGTTTTTAGGAATGATGCAAATTGTAACTGCTCATAAATGGTATATTAAATGTACTATTTTAATCGATAATAGTTTTTCTATTACTAACATTGCTATGATTGATAGTGGTGCAGATGTTAGCTGTATTCAGGAAGGCTTAGTGCCCACAAAGTATTTTCAGAAAACTACTCATCTGGTTAAATCCGCCTTAGGCCATGCTCTAGATATAGAGTATAAATTGCCTAATGCAAAAATTTGTCAAAATAAAATATGCATTCCTCACTTCTTATTTTTGGTTAAAAATCGTCTTAACCCTCCAATTATACTTGATACTCCTTTTATAAATGCAATTTATCCTTTCACAGGAATCAATACGAAAGGGTTCTCAGCCAATTATAAAATTAATGAGATAACATATTCATTTTTTACAAATCCGGTAACCAGAGATATTAATGCCTTGATTAATATGAAGCAGAGTCATGTCGACTCTTTACAACGGGAGCTATTCAACATGAATATATTCGATTCTATGAAATCTGCTAAGGTAAAGGAAAAAATCAAATTAATTTCCGAGCAGATTGTAGTTGATATTTGTGCAGATCATCCCAGTGCTTTCTGGAATCGTAAGAAGCATATTGTGACTCTTCTATATGAAGAAGGATTTTCTGAGGATGATATCCCTACTAAATCTCGGCCCTGCCAAATGAATGCTGAGTTAGTCGACTTCTGCAAATCTGAGATTGATAATCTTTTACAAAAGGGTTTGATAAAACCATCCAAGTCTCCTTGGTCATGCATAACCTTTTATGTTAATAACGCGACTGAAAGGGAACGAGGAGTTCCTAGATTGGTTATCAACTATAAACCGTTGAATAAATATTTGAAATGGATTAGGTATTCTATTCCAAATAAAAGGGATTTACTTTCAAGATTATATGACGCCAATATATTTTCAAAATTTGATTTAAAATCAGGTTATTAGCAAATTCAAATCTTTAAAGAACATTCTTATAGAACTGCTTTTAATGTCCCATTTGGACAATACGAATGGAATGTCATGCCTTTTAGTTTGAAAAACGCCCCTTCTGAATTTCAGAAAATTATGAATGATATTTTCAACCCATATATGGATTTTATTATCGTTTATATCGATGACATTCTAGTATTTTCAAAGACATTTGAAATGCATATCAAGCATCTTGTCATTTTCAAAAAGGTTGTAATACAAAATGGTTTAGTTATTTCAAAACCTAAAATGAGTTTATTCCAAACAAATGTTCGATTTTTAGGGCATCAAATCTATCAGGGAAAGATTACCCCCATTCAAAGAGCCATTGATTTTGCTGACAAATTTCCTGATGTTATTACAGACAGGACTCAGTTACAGAGATTCTTGGAAAGTTTAAATTATATCTCCCCATTTTATAAACATCTCTCTAGAGATTTGACCCCGTTATATGACAGACTAAAAAAGGATCATAAGTCTCCTTGGACTGAAAGTCTTACCAACTTGGTCAAAGAAATCAAGCGGTGTAATGACCCTCTTGGTCATTTCTGTATCTTGCCTTCTGTGTGTCGTTTAGAGCATTCATGTAGCGACCCCAATTCATTTATGACTTGCTGGGACTGACAGTTCGGTCACCTGGTCGTTCGTTTGGTTCTGGTGCGAATTTTAGTGTTTTGAAGCTTATGAACCTTGAACGATCATTTTCGATCAAAAGTTCAAGTAGACGACCTCATAATAGAATTATGACGGTTCCATCAGCTCCGGAATGGCCAAATTAGGCTAGTAGCATAATTGACATGAGTATCGAGGCCTTCAATGCGAGTTTGGATCCTTAGGCCTTTTTGGCCTTCGAAATTTAGCCTAAGGTTGACTTTGGTCAACATTCTTGGAAAACGCGCTCGGATGAAAATTTCGTCAGCGCAGTTAGCTCCGGAATATTGAATTTGGTCTAGAACGACCTTTCGTTCGACTCTCGAGGTCTCTGGACTCATTCCGAGCCTCTCGATGGATTTTGGTTCAAATAGTTTTTGGAAGTGGGACCCACTTTTTCTCGAGATGACATATGATGGAAATTTCGACTGCGCCGTTGAGTCCGAAATGTCGATTTTAGTAGGGTAGCATTTTATTTTTATTTTTATCGAGTTCCGATCGAATTCCGAGCACCCCGTCGGAGACTTTGAAGAATTTAGCCAAAGCTGAGATCTGGTGCAGCTCTTTAGCGACCAGAGTTTGGGCCTTTAACGACCAACATTTGGGTTTTTAGCGACCGGGTTCGCCCTTTATAAAATCCAAACTTAGCTTTATTCCTCATTTTCTTTAAAGTGCGATAACTTGAGCTTTGGAGCTCCAATCTGGGAGATTCAAATGGCAAAGTTGTGAGATTTTTCGAGGAAAACTCGTTGGTGATCGAAATCTCATTTGGGCTCCCCATTCGAGGTAAATTTCACAAAATACCTGCTGCCACAATTCCTCTTTTGTGAGGTTGATTTTGGGATTTTTGAGACTTGTTTTCTCAGCCAGTTTAGGTTCTATTTCAGTGATTCTTGAGGCTATCTTGAGTGATTTTTCGAGGAGAGCGTTGTGGTGTTGTCAGAATTTACTGTAGACCGCCCGTTTCTGGTAAATTTACTGATTCAGCTGCTGTCCTTTTTTTTCTAGTTCTTGGAAAATTTGGGTTTTGGTTGCATGTTGATATTGTGATGTTCCCGATCCCCGAATTGTGTCCCATTTTGGAACATGAGCTCGAGGACCTGATTAGGACCTACTTTTGGCATTAGTTCCAAAATTTCCAGCGCGGGTCCCACCTTCCCCGTTTTGACCCCGAAATTGACCCGTCTCCATTTGTTGTAATTTTGGTGTCTAAACGACCGTAATAACGTTGTGACTCTATTTTTGATATCGGGGCAGCGTTTCGAGGCCGTTCGGAAAGGAAAAACTCCAGAGAAGTGCTTTTGGAGCGCGTGTGATCGGCCTACAGGTAGGCTACGGTTTTCCTCTCTTAGATTGAGCTCGATAATGTGAATGCATGTTGATTAGTTGGGATTTGGGTTGTGTAGTTATTGAATCTTGTATAGGTGTTTAAAAATCATGTTTTCGGCTTATTTCGAGAATTATCGGGTAACTGTGAGCATGCTTTGTGTTATTAATTGACCCTCCTCGCTATGTGGAGTGCTTGCATGCTTAATTACTGTTTATTTGAAACATGTTGGCCTTAGTTTAGGTTTGACTAGGGCTTGCCTTAGAAATACATGATTCAGATCCGATAGGTCTTAGTTTTACCCCGACGTCGCTCGACCGGCTTAGATCCCTGTCGATTGGTGTAGCAGACTTGAGTCTGATAGTTTGGGCCTTAGCTAGGCGATACGCTTGCTCCGACTATACTTATCCTTATTTTCCCCGATGTTACGGCTTCACGAATTACGTCGGCGACACTAATTCTGCTTCGCGATTTGAATTTGATTTTCGATTCGGTTCCAAGGACTAACATTGATTGGCTAAGTATGGACGGTGTTCCACGGACATTTATGAGCGTGGATCGATTAGGACTCTTTCAGCAGCTACATTGGCACCTTTATAGAGCATTCGATTTAAGGTCCGGCCTCTATTGCCCAGATACTTATATGGAGCATCTGGTTTAAGGTTCGGCCTCTATTGCCCAGATACTTATATAGAGCATCCGGTTAGAGTTCCGGCCTCAGATACTTGATACTTGTGATTGGTTACTTTGGTATTTCTGGTGAGCATCCGGTTCGAGGTCCGGCCTCCGTACTGTCAGATTCTACTAATTAGGGTTGAGGTTCTGGTTCGATGTTCTCCGTTCTTGGGTTCTTATATGCAATTCTCTTTAGTTATAGTTATTCTGTGTACTCGTCAGGCTTATGGGGGTCCGTTCGGGTTTTTATTTAATTTGAGCACGAGTGTACCCTTTTGGGCTTATGGGGGTCCAGTTAGGTGTAGTTGGATTATAGATTACTTTAGTTAGTTCTTTATACACTCGTGTGCATTCCATTGTTAATTAGATTTTCGTTCTTGACTTCGGTTTGTGTTATTCCTTCTTTTCATATTGCCTTTACTTTTCAAGTTCAGTTGGCCTATGATGCCTACTGGGTACCTGTTGTTTTGGTACTCATGCTACACTCTGCATCTGTTTCGTGATGCAGGTCCGAGCACCAGTGGCCAGCGTTAATCCATTTTGGAGTAGTCTTATCCGGAGACAGGGGTGAGCACACGACGTTTTGTACTATTTCAGTCTCTATCTGTGTATATAGACTTGTCTTTTACCTTTCGAGACAATCCAGTCTCTGTGGTCCACTTTTGGGACCTATACTCGTTTTGTTAGTAGCTCTGTACTAGTGACTTCCAGGTTTTGGGAGGGATCTTTATTTGTATATATGTTTTGGTTTGCTTCCGCCTGTTTATATTGTTATGTCAAAATTTGCCTACTCTTGTTTAGTTTCTGCCCTCAGACCCATTACTTGTTGTTCCGGGTTACGGGTTGACTTATCTACTGGTGGGTTATAGTAGATGCCATCATGATTCGAGGAATCGGGTCGATACAAGCGGCGAGTACAATCATTACCGTGCTTAGCTCTAGCTAACCCTGCTTGGCAAAAGATTATTGAGATGGATGCGTCTAACATTAGATATGATGGGATTCTCAAACAGATTAATCCCCATGATAAGAGCGAATATTTGATCAGGTTTCATTCAGGAAAATGGAGTGAAGCCCAGAAGAAATATGTGACGGTAGCACATGAAATGCTAACCATCGTTAAGTGCGTTCTAAAATTTTAGGACGATTTATACAATCAGAAGTTTTTGATAAAAATTGACGCTCAATCGGTCAAATTTATGTTTGACAAAGATTTTAAGCATGATGCTTCAAAATTGATATTCGCCAGGTGGCAAGCGCAATTAGCCCCTTTTGATTTTGAAATTCAGTATAAAAAAGGAGTTGATAACTCTTTACCGGATTTCTTATCCAGGGAATACATTCAGTAATTATGTTCTTTCAAATCTTTCTTGATAATGCAACTCTCGTTACTATACTGAGGGTTCTTACTCCTTTACCTAGAGTTATGAAAAATTATATTATTCAGGAAATTGTGAATGATATCTTAAGTGAAGATTTCTTTCATATTCAGATAGAATATTATTCAGATGATTATCTGACAAATTATTTTTCTGAATGATAACGAAAAAGTGATATGTTTGCAGGATGGATCCACCTTGGATTCACATCAAAGGAAGAGGAAGGGGAAGAGCAGCCCCGAGCAGAGGTAATTACGGATATCCGTCATATGGAGCCATGGACAGATCATCGCAAGGATCATCATACAAATCCGACTCAAATTCCCCAGTTATACAAACGGGAAAAAGAACATTGATCAAAAAAACTTCTTCCCAAGAAGAGTCTTCATCCAGTTCACAACAATTGGTTAATTTGGAAGATATTCCAAAAGATAGTATGTTATATGCTCATATGCAGGCGGCTTATTTAGAAGGTAAGAAGCAAAAGGATATTTTTGTTTCTATTATAAAAGAAGATTCTGATGATATCAGATCTTATGAAAAATTGTCGAAAAAGGAAATGATATAATCCCAATAAATACTTGTTGGGAAGAAACTAAATTTTCCTCTTCTTAAAGAAACCAGAAGGAGAAGAAGAAAATTATTTATTTCAAGACCAAAATATCCATGTCATACATACATATTTACCAATATATCTTTTATATTTATTTATTTTTGTGATGAATTTTTCGTATGTAGTGAATTAATTTGTGAAATGATTTTTATATTTTATTTTGCTTGATATTTTTAATTATATTTAAATCATCATGTTAATATTATATCAATATTTAATTTATTTTTTTATTCATTTATGTATTATTAGAACGTGTCCATCATGGTTCGAGTTCGGATAGGTTTCAACTAGTATTACTTGTATCCTAGTGCTACTGCAACTCTATGTGTATATCTATTACATTGAATAGCCGAGACACAATAGAGAGAAATAATATACAAAGGAGTTAGTTTTAGTTCTTCTCTGTTCTCTGCCTCTTGTTCTTATATGGTATCACAATCATTACGATCTCTTCTTCCGCCTCGAGGACTTCTCAATTTCCAGCCGCTACCCAATCTACGTCTCCTTTCTCTTCCCTGACATCACTTAATCAGGCCCACCATTTTATCTTTATAAAACTAACTACCACAAATTCTCTTTTTGGCGCATACAATTGTTGCCTTTTCTTCGTGGCCAGAATCTCCATGGATTTGTCGATGGTAGTCACTGTTGCATCAGAAGTTCATTAATGGCTTGTCACTGTCCAACTTCTCAATTTCTAGCACTCCACAACAACCTGTAGATTCGGTCCAACATCCCTCAACAAACTTGGCCCACAAGAATCCACAATCTGATCGTTCCTACAATAATAGTACTAACCAAGGTTGTGAAAAAAAAACCAAGGTCATGGAAGGTCCAATCGAGGTCGTGGTGGCATAAGTGGTCGCTTTAATTTCAGAAACTATTCCAACTATAATCAACCTTTGCAATCCACTGACCAACAACAAAAATGTCAAATTTGTAATGGTCATAACCATACTTCCCCAAACTACTTCCAACGTTACAACCAAAACACTAATCTAGTAGCTTATCTATCACAGTCGTCTCCAAACGCAATATCTCAACAATGGTTTCCTGACACCAGAGCGAGTACGGGACAGGTGATTGAAAAAAGAAACGAGTCACAGGGGTTGTACCTACTCTCCATCTCAAAACCACATGTTGCTTTCACTTCTGTTGTTTATTTAGAATTGCTCCATAGTCAATTGACTCATCCAAGTCTCCTAAAATTGCAAGAGGTGGTCCCCAGTTTATCTTTGTTAGAATGTGAGTCGTGTCAGCTTGGTAAGCACACTCGTTCTTCCTTCCCAAAACGCGTCAATAATAGGGCCACCTCTATGTTTGAAATCGCTCATTCAGATATATGGGGTCCAAGTCGTGTCAGTTATCCTTAGGCTTTCATTATTCTATTACTTTTATTGATGACTATTCTCGGTGCACGTGATTATTTTTAATGAAAAATAGATCTGAGTTATTCTCTATCTTTCAGAAATTTCATGCTGAAATTCGCAATCAATTTGGTATTTTTATTAAGAAGTTAATTAGTGATAATGCCCGAGAATACTTCTCTACTTCTCTCTTCTTTTATGTCATCGCAGGGCATATTGCACTTGTCTTCTTGTGCACATACTCCTCAACAAAATGAAGTTAATGAGCAAAAGAATAGATATCTAACTGAAACAGCTCGAACATTGCTTATTCACAATCATGTCTCTTTACATTTTTGGGGTGATGCTGTTCTTACTGCTTGCTATTTAATCAATTGCATGCCTTCATCTATATTACGGTACCAGAGTCCTCACCCAATCCTTTATCCGGACCAAAATTTATTTCCTCTTCCTCCACGTGTGTTTGGTTGCACCTGCTTTGTTCATAACATTACCCCTGGAAAAGATAAACTTCAGCGCAAGGCTTTTAAATGTGTTTTTATTGGTTATGTCGTCTACAAAAAGGTTACAAATGTTTTGATCCCTCTACCAATAAATACTTGATCTCTACAGATGTTACTTTTTTCGAGACTTCTCCATATTTTTCTCCTAATACAGAAAATCAGAAGGCCATAACAGTCCTTCCCATTCCAACTATTCCAACCCCAGCTCCACCTCCAACTCTTAGGGTCTATTCCCTATGACCTCAACTTCATGCTGAACTTGCTAATCCAGTTGGTATTTCTAAATTTGATACAAGTGCACAAAGCAATCTTGGTGACTCATTACATGCTCCAACAATGTCTTCTGCTTCAGTCGAGCACTTATCTGATGATCTTCCCATTGTTCTTCCCAAAGGTACTAGAACTACTGCCAATCAAACTCCCGTTTATTCTTATTTAAGTTATCATCATTTGTCACATTCATACCATGTCTTCCTTACTAGCTTATCATCAATAAGAGTTTCTAAGAATGTGGCAGACATGGTTCATCCTGGTTGGCATCAAGCTATGATTGAGGAGATGACTGTTTTTCATGATAATGGTAATTGGGAGCTTGTTCCTTTACCTGAAGGCAAAATCATAGTTGGTTGTCGTTGGGTATTCACAGTTAAGGTATGCTCGAATGGAGCTATTGATAGTCTCAAAGCAAGACTGGTTGCTAAGGGATACACTCATATTTATGACATCGATTATGGAGATAATTTCTCACTAGTTGCCAAGATGGCTTATGTCCATCTTCTCATCTCTATGGCAACAATGAATCATTGGCCTCTTTTTCAATTGGACATTAAAAATGCATTCCTCCCTGGAGAGCTTGCTGAAGAGGTATATATGGAGTAACCACCAAGGTTTGTTGCTCAGGGGGAGTCTAGACTAGTTTGTAAACTTCGTCGATCCCTTTACGGTCTCAAGCAGTCTCTCAGAGCATGGTTTGGTCGTTTTTGAGCTATTGTCCAACCGTTTGGAATGATCCGAACAAAATTGTTTATGTTAATTATATTGTTATCACAGGAGATTATTATGAAGGTATTGCTCAACTCAAACAACACCTCTCAAGTCACTTTCAGACTAAGGATTTGGGCAAGTTGAAATACTTTCTGGGTATTGAAGTGGCACAATTTGGCCATGGTATTGCTATTACTCAAAGGAATTATGCCTTAGACATTTTAAAAGATGTTGGTTTGTTGGATTGCAAACATGTGGACAGTCCAATGGATCCAAATATACCACTTATTATAGGACAGGGAGAGCCTCTAAAAGATCCTAGCAGGTATCGAAGACTTGTTGGCAAACTCAACTAACTTACGATAACACGACCATACATCTCATTTGTTGTTAGTTTAGTTAGGCATTTTTTGCAATCACCTTGTGATAGTTAATGAAATGCAGTGATTCGCATCCTGTGATATATCAAAAACTCTCCAGGATAAGGTTTATTGTATGAAGATAAGGGATACACCAATATTGTCGGATATTCTGATATAGATTGGGCAGGATCTCCTTCTGACAGGCGGCCCACTTCAGGTTATTGTGTTGTAATTGGAGGCAATCCTATATCTTGGAAAAGTAAAAAGCAAGTTTTCGTAGCTAGATCAAGCACAGAGGCAGCATATCGAGCTATGTCACTAGCTACGTGTGATCTTATATGGTTGAGACAAATTCTCCAAGAATTGAAGATGAGAGGAGTTGAGCCGATGACATTGATTTGTGATAACCAAGCTACACTACATATCCCTTCTAATTCAGTGTTCCGTGAAAGAACGCAGCACATTGAGATAGATTGTCACTTCATTCGAGAGAAGATTGAGTCTAGATACATCACCGCAAGTTTTGTCAACTCAAAAGATGAACTGGTGGATATTTTCACAAAAGCACTCCGAGGATCCAGAATTGACTATATTTGTGGCAAACTAGGAGCATATGACTTATACGCTCCAGCTTGAGGGGTGTGTTAATTATGGTATATTTGGATAGTGTAGATATGAGAATCTTTAAATATGGTATGATTAAATAATCTAGATATGAGAATATTCTCTAATCTCTTTAATTAGGCAGTTAGGAGATTGTGTAATATTTTTTTTTATCTTCTTTCCTTATTTACATTATCTATAACAGCTATTTAATCCCATCAACTTGAGGGACTGATCAATCAATTCAATTCCCAATATATCTTTTTCTTCTTCTTTTCTTCTTCTAATTTCTCAGGATCGATCCACTGGATGTGTCTATGTTGCTCGACATATTCGTTTTGATGAACAAATTTTTCCATTTGCCAAGCCATCTATACTTGGTCCGGCACTAGATCAAGCTCCGTTTACCACACCTTGGGCTTCCCTTCCAGTGTTCGTGACTCCATCTAGAGTCATTCATCAATCTTCTTCCATCATATCTATTCCTCCTTTGCTGCCTCATCCTGCTCAGTCACCTCCACCACCACTAGTTCATCCTACCATTAATTTAGGAGGCTCTTCTTCCAGCTCTTAAAGTCCTGAACACACTACCGGTCTACCTCCCATAGCTACTCCTATATCCACTTTGGATGCTTCCACTCTACCACCAAATTCCCTCCAAGGAGTTCGCTACACCTCTTCCTCTGGTTTGCCTCTTGATGCCGACTTAAGAAGCTCCAACATGCTCCCAAAATCTTCCCCAGCTTTGCTGCCTCTGCCCTCACATACCAATAGGCTCATAGCCCCTCCTCAACGCTCACATCATATGGTTCTTAGGCATATGCCCCTGTCCTCAAATTTGGCCACTACCTCCGATCTGTTACCCCCTTTCACATATGAGCCATCATGTTTAGTGAAGTTTCCAGACATAAGGAGTGACGGGCTGCTATGGCATCTGAAATGGATGCATTACTACAAAATGACACTTGGTCTTTGGTTCCGTATGATCCCTTAATGAATATGAGGCAAGGAGTCGATAAGAACTCGGAAAATTATGTATTAATTTTGTATTTATTTTTCCATCTATATTATTATAGATCAAAGTCTTAAGAAGGACGTCTACATTGTATTTTTTTCCGTCTATGCTTTTTTGTGTATTTTTTCTCTATTAGACTTCTTACTTTAGTTTTCTATGAATGTATTATTACCATAAGTTTATATTCTTATTTGGGCTCAAATTAGCATATGTGATTTTATTGAAAGTTTGCTAACTATTAACCAAACTTCAAAGTTACCGTTTGTTGCTTAAAAAGAATTAATTTGAAACATCAAAAATACCCCCTTCATTTGGTGTTTTCTTGGACATATTATTAAAGATTTATTTGTAATTGTAGCTTTTTATTACTTACTACATACATGTTTCCACAGAATTTTAGTAATTCTAATATATTTATTAAAATTCACATGAAACACACGTGTGAAGCACCGAGAAACTAGTTACAATAAAATTAAGGGAAGGGAAATTAAACCACCACCTATAACTTCTTTGCTGCTGCTACACTTGATCTCAAAATTACCACAAAATTTTATAGAAAAACTTAATATAAGTTACTGTATCATTTTTCAAAGTTATAGGTAATGTTATGTCCATTTTCCGTACAATTATGCGACAGCAGTTAGAGCCAAGCTACTTGGCACAAGATAAAGAGTGTACCTAATAGTGTATTTTACTACATTACCTCTTATTATATCACGTTGTAGAAATAGGAAAAATTGATAGAGGCATCTTCACGACATGATTTAAGGATCCAGTTAGTACAATTTCACCAAAAGTGAAGTCATCAAGTGCCTGAGTGACATTGAACGTAATGTGCAAATCTTGGGTTCCCTGTGGAGCTATTATAAACCAAGATGGCTCAATATTAACAGTCACTCCTTTTGGTGGCAACACTGCACTTAGATACGTCTCTGCTTTACTTTCAACATTCGTAACTGTCCGATGTACTATTCGCGATCCATTGAGGGATGTTATTGTAATCGAAGGCAAATTTAGATCCGATGGATTTTCAAATAACTGACCACAAATTCCTCCTGTTGCAGTTTTGATTATTCTAGAATCAATGTTTGGTAGCGAACAGAGGAAACTGATGTAATCTTCGTACCCTGTCAAGTAAATGAGATGAGACTTGTCATTTGATTCTACTATCTTATTAGATATAATTAGCAGACATGAACTTTCAGATATATGGATATGGAAATGAAATTAAATGTACCTGCTGAAAAGACGAGACCAGGATGGAGAGCACCGGAGGGATTGACAAGGCCAGCACCAAAACCAAAAGGAGCAGAAGTGTGCAAGGTGTAGAGATCAAATCCATGAGCCATTATGGGCTCTCCAAGATTGTCATAGGTGCTGGCTGTTGTTGATATTGCTGAAGCTATCATTGATGGTGTCCACGATGGATTGTATTGCTTTATCATTGCAGCTACGCCAGCAATATGCGGTGTTGCCATGCTTGTACCAGACATTAGAGCAAAATTATGTCCTGCATGCATTGCTTGAAATCTCTAAACTCTCTCGTGATATATGTGTACATAATAATTTTGAACAACTACACACACAAACAAAGGCAATGCGTATTTGGTATTTGTATATTATTAGAGTTGGAGGTCTGTTAGGTTGAATAGTAGAAGAGGTAATCAACGAAAGATCTTGGTTGTGGTAGAGCGGTAAGTACCCCTATTCATACTCGAAGGTCTCGGGGTCAAGTCTTGTGATTGAGTCGCCCTTTTTATGTCAATCGGGCCCCAAAATGGATATCAGACATAGGGTGAAAACAAAATATAACAGAGGAAAAGATCAAAGTAGCAGCAATTGGAAGTCTTATTATAAGTTGTTGTTTTTTTGTTTTAACTGACTTTATACTAGAAGGACTAAACTAATTATGAAAAATTTGCATTAAAACTTAGTAAGATCTGTAAGAAATAGAGACATACCAGATAGAATGGGATCTAAAACACTCATGGGACTCCAAGCTGCCCAAATTTGGTGTCCAGGAGCCAAAATATCAGGCTTAAGAACATCAGTAGGATTTTTACTTTGATCAATGAAATCAGGGCCTCTTGAAGAAAATCTACTAACAATAGGAGCTCTACCCTTGTAAGAAGCATTTCTTCCTTCACTTATTGCTGCTCTACCACCATATCTTACCACTAATCCGTTCGTGTCCCTAACAGTTTCTTGTTCATAGTACTGCAATATATTCTGCAAATAGAAATGCAGTTTGATGTCAGAGTTTGTTTGGTTAAGGTACGGTGTTGAAATCAACTTATTTTGACAAGTATACTTCTTATCAAAAAAGTATTTTGGGAGAGTCGGATTTTGTACTTGTTTTAGAACAGACCTGTGTATCAGTAGTTGCTGGTATCATTATGGCAGGAGTAGCGAAAGGAATAGGCTCAGCTATGAAATCTCCATACGTTGGATTTGCAACAAAAACAAATGCTTTGAATCGGAGAACGCTGGCTGTCTGTATGATGGCTGTAAGAGTAGATGTCCCATTATAGAAACCAGCTGAAAATGTGCAAATCACAACACTGTCTTGCACAACAAGAGGGTCAAATGCCTCTGGGTATTGGCATTCCTCGGCATTATTAATGGCTATTTTTGGCAATGTGGTATTTATCTTAATCGCATCCTTCGCCAACACCAACTTATTATATTGAATCATCAATCCATCTCCTACTGTCGCTCCTACAAAACAATATATAATTCAATAGTAAGAAGCCCTCAAAACAAAAAACACACACTAGCTAGCTTCAAATATTATCATCTTCAAATTCTATGTTCCGTTGTCAAATAAGCTTACAACAACATACCCAGTGTAGTCACACAAAGTGGGGTTGGTGTCAAATAATATTTCTTTTTATAAGTATTCAGTTGGAAAGAAAAACTTTGCTATAAAAGTGGAAAATAATGATTATGTAGCATAAATGTACTAACCTGATAATCCTACACCCGCAATTTTGAGACCGTTACCAAGGATAAGAGTGGCAGGATAGGTTCTATCAGTGTCACAAGAAGCAACACCCACTGCCCATGGACTATAAGAGATGACAGTGTAAGGAGAAGGACCCTCGTTCCCAGCTGCTTGAACAACGAGCGTTCCAGCCTTGTGTGCAGCTAACATGAAAATCTCAAATAGGCTCAAGAACGTTAGTTTGTCTTCGGGTGGTTCTCCTGGTCCTACTGATAGAGTCAAAATATCTACTCCATCTAATACTGCCTGCAAATCATTTCCATCCCTCAAATTTTGGAATTTGGGGTATGTATATGTGCTAATGCTAAAACAATATCATAGTAGTGTCCAATCAATTTATTTACTTTTTTATGAATAATAGTAGTTTCCAATCAACTTGCACGTATCTCAGTTATACTAAAATAATTATTACTGATAGAATAGCGGCATAATTGCAAAGGAAAAATGACTAACACTTTTAAGATATTATAACGAAACAACCCTTTAAATTGAGTATTTCTGTTTTGAATGATGTTTTGAGCAGGTTTGTACTTGAGTTTTACCTTCAAAATGTAAGAATTTGAACTAGAAACTTATGGACTTGAGGCCTAAAACCTCAACTAATAAAATAAATGAAATCAATGACAAATGAACTCTGATTCAAAAACTAATCATAACTGAATTTGCTGGCTTATGGACAAATTATAATTTTATTGGTCCGGAGATTTTATTAATTTGAATGCGACCTACTAGTTCTTTTGGAAGCTATGCAAGAAGATAAAGTGAGGAAAAGTAAATCAACACAAAGGTTTTACATGAAAAACTCCTCGTTCAAGGCAAGAAAAAACCATGATCTATCTACAATAGGATTTTACCTAACTCTTCACTATCACACAAACAACTTTTAAGATTACAACTCCTTTGTACACCTAAGAAACTGACTCCTACAGCCCCTACCTTTAACCTTAACAATTCTCCCTAATTATTGAAAACTCTTCATTCTTCAAAAACTCTTCCCAGTCTAATAAGTTCCTTTACAACTCAATACAAATTCAACCCACCTACGCAAATAACTAGGAATGTATAAACAGATAGTTTGGACAAAATGTTATAATATGCTATGAAAGGTTTACTGACACATGTTTAACATTCTTAAAACATTATCAATTTCATGAATGATTCTGAACTACTACTTGCCTTCTTAACTGCAGATGTTGTTCTAGTCCGGTAGCAGAGACTATGCAACATACTTCATCTCTTAAAAAGCTGCACAACTGAGAGATGATAAGGGTGAAATTTTTATTGCCCTCTCATTGCTTACACAATGTGGCAACAACTTAGAGGTAGAAACTATGGCTGCAAGATATGGTATGCACATGTGTATATCTTTGAACGACAGAGACTTTACCCTTAAGATAGTTTCCCTATATGTTTTCCAGATGATCAGCAACAACAAATGCTATAGCTATAAGTTAAAATGGACCATTGAGGAGATACACAGCTAAAGAAACTTGGTAATGTCACAATAGAACACTGTTATATAGAGGTTGCAGACTATCTTGCCAAATTAGCCTCGACCAGTCAGAATGAGTCTTTTTATGACTCATATAAACATCTTCTTGTGGGGGCTAAATGTCCACTCCAACTGGAAAAGAGCCAGATGACTTCTATAAGGCTCAATTATGATAAAGGTAATTTTGTTAATTAGTTGTATAGGTAGTTCCTTTTTCTGAGGGTCAGGATGTCTAGTTGTATATTATCACAAGGATGATTATTCCGCAATTTGGTTTATTTCAGCATATTGAGGAAGCACTTGCAAAAATTTGAGTAATCAAACAATGGATTTTATTCTATTTAAGAAAGAAACCTTCTATGACATACTTGAGTTGTCTAGTACCAAAAGAGAAAAATGAATAGTTCAATACACTAGAATATGAGAAATTAGTTTATAAATGAAAATGCTTAATTTAATGACTGATCTTAATATTATTTACATTTTAAAAGAAAATTTAGTTTTAGATGATATTGTATCATTGGAAGTTTATTTCTAAAATTTACCTTTAGCTAGCTAAATAAATCGTTAAATGTTACAAGTAATACTTACTTGATCAATTGCCGCTAATACATCTGAAAGAGTTCCTATGCTTGGATAAATAGCTTTATAAACTGCAATCCTATTAGTCATAAGCAATTCCACCTCAATCCTTTAGAAACCATCTATATATATATAGTCCTTTTTCATTGTGCCTATATGTATGTGTATGAAATTACCTCGCCTGCGGTGCCATTCCAGTTGCTCGTCCATAATACAAGCCATTTACCACTACTGGAACTCCAAAATTCCCAGCCGCTGTTGAAGCTACATGACTGTTAAGGAAAATAAAGGTACTTAATAAATAGAATCACAGTTCCATTTTAGACACATATATAGTAAGGAAATAGGTTAATAGAGATAAAATTAAAGTACAATTAGTCAATATGCATTTTACCTGCCATGTCCAACAGCATCAAAGGGTGATAGAATATCTATTGATTCATTAAGTGTTGTACTACTAGTTTGCGCTCCAGCTGAGAAAAACCTGGCAGATACTATTTTACCATTGCAGGAAGTTTGGGGAAACAAAGGACCTTCCTCACAAGCTCCAGAAAAGCTATTAGTAAGAGAATTATTTGTCGTGGGATCATACGCGAAGCTGGGGTGGTCTGGGTTAATCCCAGAATCAATAAAACCGATCACAACTCCTTCACCGGCATTTCTGTCTCCTCCTTCTTGTGTCCATACTGCAGGTATACCCAAAAATTGTGGAGTGTAAGTAGTCATCTGTTTAACCCTCCTGTCTTCCTCCAACAACTTCACTCTTGGCGCATTCTTCAACTTCTCAATCTAAAATTGTTCAGTATTACAAATGATAAATTACTCTCTACTTCCAAACCAAGATGAGGATTAAAATACTATGAGTTCAGGTTTAGGTTCTTAGTACTTAAAACTTTTACATTCATGATTTAATAGTATTTATATATATGACAATTCAGCCTGAGTATTTACAATCTGATTCGTGTTTGAACCGTAAATAGTTTCATTGGAGACTTGCAGAGATCGTTTGTGTTAATTAGAATGGATGCAGTGATCACTAGACCAGATCCTCCTCAGAATGATAGTGCGAAAATAAGCAAATCAAAGTAAATTAACCACAAAGATTTTACCTCTTGTTTAAGAGAGGTGAAAACCACCACCTCTACTCAAAAGATTTCAAATTTTGAACTAAACTTCATTTCACTCAAAACAAAGCAAAGCTTCTTAGTACAACTTCTTGTAACCTAGAAATTAAACTCTTACAGGTCGTTTGGTAGAGTATATAAGAATAATGCAAAATAGGGTGTATTAGTAATGTTTGCATTAGTTAGGCAAGCGTTATTTCTTATTCATTGTTTGGTTTGATGTATTAGAAATAATAAATCTTGCATAATTTCTATTAAAAAATATATTTTTACAAAATACCCTTCACACTTTATTTATTTGTACACTTCCTTTGCAATAAAGTTATTTTCTAAAACATCAAAAAAGATTTCTTGGCTAAAACACCATTAACTCTTCTTCTTCTTTTTTTCAAAAATAATATTAAATAGTTGTACTATTGTGTAAAAAAATTTTTGTGAAAAGTTTGCAAAGAATTTTTTTTTATCAAATTTATTGTCACAATAGTAAAAATTGTGATTAAATTATATTGAAATTAAATTTTATTTTAAAAAAAAAAAACACTTAAGAGGCCATAAA
>JAJOOO010023002.1:0-21000 GCA_029582685.1 Solanum piurae | reverse complement strand
TATCTCATTAGACTTTCTTAGGAATGTAGGAGAAAAAGAAAGAGAAAAAATATTCATAGAAGTGTATGGAAGCTCCAATCACCCTCACCCCCTTCCACCCCACCCCACCCCACCCCACCCCACCCCACCCCACCCAACCCAAAAAAATAGAATTGAATATGAATTTTTAATTATTATTATTTTATGAAATCGATCATTTTTATACTATTGGAGGTGTTGTTATTAATATAGTTTTTTTGTGGTTCTTTTTATATTTAAATTTAACCATTAACATAATCATTTAAGGTTTTTGATTAACTAATTTTTATTTGAGGTAATATCAAAAAGAAAATTAATAGGTGTTTTTTTTGTTTTTTTTTCAAGTGATAACCATTTAAAAAATGATGATGTTTTTTTTTATTGAGAAATAATTTAATTTTAAATTTTTTATCATTATTTTACCATTAAAATGATCTACAGTCACACACTAGTGTTTATATCTAATTAGGTTTAATTAACTATAAAAAAATAATAAGAATATATTTGATGACTTAGTTTAATAAATAATTAAAAATACAATAAATATTAATTATAACCTAAAAGTAAGTAAAGTTAGTAGCTAACAAAAACTAACGATGAAAAGGCTTATCCTTCAAGGTGAAAAGGTGTCTTCTTTTAATATATAATATAGTATAAATAAATATAGTATTGAATATTTTGTAGGATTTGGGCTAAGACTTTTGATATTATTACTTATGCAACATCATTGAAAAAATCAATGAATCGAAGGAATAGTTCATAAAGTTGCTTAAAAATATAGTATGAAAATACACAATATGTACTAAATTGGATGTTAAAAAGAAGAAGAATAGATAATTTGAAAATGTGAGAGAACCCCTCTACCAACAAAGGGTAGTATGAACAATTGCTTATTATGCCTTATCAGAAAAGCCACAACCCTTTGAAAAAATCACATCTCTTTGGAAAAGTCACAATCCTTCAGAAAAGTAACAACCCTTTGAAAAAGTAACAACTCTTCAGAAGAGTCACAGCCCTTTGGAAAAATCACAATCATTCAATGTGAAAAGTTGTCTTCTTTTAAAATATTTTATCTTATTATAATATTAATAACTATAGAATATGTACTAAATTGAGTGTTTTAAGAAGAAGAAGAAGAAGAATTGAAAACTTATAAAATTTATAGTTTAAAAATGTCGGGAACTCCTCTTTTTATAGTCATCAAAGGTAGTAATTAACAACATGTTCTTATTATGCCTTATTAGAAAAGATTTATTATTGTGGTATGTGAAACTTTCTTGGCATGCATATGATAATATTCTATTCGGTAAAATTTTTAAACCTTGAAGATATGATATGTATTAAAAATTGTGATTTTTTATAATTTATTTGATTACTCCATTGATTACAAGCACACAAATTTGATTTGAATATGCTATATTGTTGTACCATTTAACATCATATAAATTATTAAATTTGGGATATTCAAGTAATGTGCTTATATGAGTGTGTTTTACTTTTATCTTCCTCAAGTAATAAGCCTTGTTAAATAGATAGTCGTCATACATGGAGATAGTTTATGACAAAAAATATGTTTACTTTAATTTATCTACCTTTATGATTTCAACTATTTTGATATAATAAAATTAAAAAGGTCTAATTTTAAGCAGGTTAGTAACTAATATACCACTGCTTTATGTTTCGCACTAAAATTGATTGATGTTCATTTATCTTTGTATTATGAATTGTTGATTGTACAGTCAACAGATTTTTAGTGGCGTCACAACTAGGTTTAACATGAATAACTTAAAAATTCATGTAGGCATTGAAGAAATTGAAGAAATAGGGCGTATAAATGGAAAAAATGATCTTATGATGTTGGTTTGATTTGTAGAAAAATCACGAGACAATGAAATTGTTGATGGTGAGAAGAAGGATAAATTTATGCAAGAAGAAAAAAGAAAAGCATGGGAGAAAAAGAAGAGAATTGTATGGTCAAAAGTTCTTTAAAGTATTATACTATTGTAGTATAAAAGATTAAACTTCAACAAACTCGGGAGAAGAAGGGTTAGTTTGCTCTAAAGCTTTTTTAGTTGATGTTATTTTGGTTAGAAGAACGTGTATTATAAAGGAAAAAACAAAATTTGTTGTTGAAAGTTACTACTATGGATTACAAGGTTGGTAATTTCTCCGTTGTTGTGTCATTTCAAGACTATTATACATCAACTTCGATCCAAATGATCTGAGTCCAAAATAAAATAGTCGCCCCTTCCTGGGATACATCATTTCTTCATTGACAACGTCATTGCTTCAATATAAGGATGAGTTTTTCTATTCTTGAAAAGATCCTCTGAGATTTATTGACTTTGCATGCCCATATTTTTTGGTTTTTAAATTATCCTCATTGAAGTGTTATTTCAAAATATAGGTCTTTTTCTGGTTAGAATGATTTGTTAGCATCAATGGATATCTCATACTTTACTCCCTTTAATGTATGTTTTTGTTTGCTATTTTGTTGTCTCCTTAATATTGTATTGATTATTTTTTGTTTAACATATATATGATCTCACTTGGACAAGGCTTTTGTCCTTTTAATATTTTTTCCTTTTTTCTTTCATTCGGACCTTATAAATATTTTTGGGGTGAGTTATGACTATTTTCGGCAAGCTTAATTTGAAGAATATGAAACAAAACCTACTCTAAATAAAATTAATAACTTAAGCTACAAAAGACATGTCTATTAACATGGATTTGTTATTTGTCCTGTACCACGTCATTGTTGAGCATTTGAGTTATCTAGCAATTCAACATTTTGATCTACTTGTACTTTCCTAATGCAACAAGTGTACACATATATTTCTGAAGAAGTTGTAAAGTTGTACTAATGAAGTCTAGAAGGGCCTTGAGTGCAGCATTATAATGAAGAATAAATTTCTAAAAAGGTTCAAAAATATTATTTTGTTGTTTCAAATTTATTTTTCTCCTTCCGTAAATTTTGTTTGAGTAACAAAGTATCAGTAATGAAAATTGTTGAACATTTGGCCCTGGAAAAGTAGATTATGTCTTTAATTTTTTAATTTATGTTGTTATGGTGTAATATTTTAACGATTTTAATTTATTTTTAACTTAAATTAATTTTTGAAATAATTTACATAATAAATTTTTCCAAAAGGAATATATTTTTCTTCTTCTATAATTTTGTTTGAGTAGCAAAGTAACAATAACGAAAAGTGGTGAGTGTTTGGCCTCAGAGAAGTAGATTGTCTCTAAATTATTTATTTATGTTGTTTTGGTGTAAATTTTTAACGGTTTTAACTTATTTTTAACTTATATTGAATTTCAAAAACTTTCACATAGTTTCTTTTCAAAAAGAAGTATATTCTAACCATAAAATTATCAGATTCTATATTTTTCATTTACAAAAAAATAGAAAAAGTGATGCTTCATCGCTTCATAAAACACCACTCAATATTAACAAGAAAATTATATCATATTGTGATAAATTATGTAAAAGATAAAGATGATTAGATATCAATATATTTTTAATCATTCATTATATATTTACAATTCTTGAGATATGTGATAATGTCAAATCATTTAATTTCTGTTGAAATATTCTTAAAATATACTAAAAATTTACTCTCTCTCTCCCCCCTTATAATAGTAGAATATTGAAAAGGATTTTCAAAAGCTTGATAAGATTATTTATCCCCGCGCGAAGCGCGGATAAGTTACCTAGTTTTAATAAATAGTAAAAAAAGACTATAAATAGTAATTCTTCTTCTTTCCTGTTACTTAATTAAGTTATATCTAATTTATAGATCGTCTGATGAACTACAAGGTGCAAGCAGGACATTCTCAAAGTGTTGTTAACAAATTCAATAATAGACAAATGAGTGAGACTTATTTTATTGGGATGTTCAACTGGATTCTGAAGGGCATATAACTAATTTTTTTTATGGAGATATGATCGATCCAGAATTAACTACACGTTTTTGGTGATGTGTGTATTTTGATACCATATATCAAACATATAAGTATTGTATGATTTATGCATCGTTTAGTGGAATAAATCATTATTGACAAAATATAATTTTTGATTGTGTTTTTTTATTTGAATCTTCATATGGTTATTCTTGACATTTTTAAAGTCAATGAAAAGTATTACCCCACATATTATAACTAACGAAACTCAAGCAATGGCAATTGCCATTAGAAAAATGATGTCGAGTATCATACATAAATTGTGTTAGTGACACATACCTCATAATGTCCCATCTCGTTTGAGTTCACTCGAAAATGAGTAAGGTTCTTTAATCTTTTTAACAAATGCATGTCTGAATATAATTCTATATGAAGAAACATGAAAGATGATGCTTACACCATACAATATTGAAGAACACGGTTGCTGGTTGAATAATTTTTATAATATTCAACACATGTGGTCAACAACTTTTAATAATTATGTGTTTAATGATAGATGAAAAGTGACATCTCAAAGTACTAATCATGTCCTAAATGGATGTAGACATTCCAACACTGAAAAGCCTCAAAGTTTTAAAGTCCATATCAGATCTTGAAAAGTTCAGAAAAAGTAGTCTGTAGAATTTTTTGTATTTTACGGAAACCATCTACAGACCATAAAATGAACCACAAACTGTAGACCAAGTTTATAGAATTTAAGGATTTAGTATGAGAATTACGAGAATTGTTCATGGGTCTTCCCTAAGTTCAGAAATAGGAAATCTTCCCTGAGTTTTAAGGGCGTGGTATATTGGTCATAGAATATTTTATAGATCGTGGTTTGGTTCGTAGATCAAAGACATGAAACTCAGAAGTTATCTTGATTATTAAGGATGCATTTTACGGCTCGTAGATTAATTTCAGAACGTAGTGTAATGACCTGACCCAGTCGTTATGAGTAGGCCAATAGTGAAGATTTTGGGCCAGAAAACTTTCTGGGTAGTGGCTTAAATTGTTTTGGCTAGGCCAGCCTAAGATGAAATCTGGGCATGGTGAAGTCTAGGACCATTCGAGAATGGGTGGGATGTAATGTTGATGTTTTTCTTCAGATATACATGTATCCAAGGCATTAAGGAGTCCAAAGGCCTTTTGAATCAAATTTGGTAGGTAGAACTCCCAGAATTGATCTTGGTGTAAAAAGTATGTGTTCGGACGTCAAGGGAAGAGGTTGTGTTGTAAAAATGTTTTTTTCCTGACTTTAGAGGCTTTGATATTTCGTCGATACCACTATAGCAGGGGGTATCCCGCTATAGCGATGCTCAAACCGCTATAACACGGCAAAATGGGTTTTAGTGCAAAAACAACCCAAACCCTATTTTCTGTACTTTGTGTTCTTAGACTTGGAAGGAGCGATTTTGGGTTGTTTGCACTCGATTTTCCATGGAAATCATCAGTAAATGTAAGATTATTACTCCTCAACCTCGTACATTGATTCTTAGTCCTTAAAATCTAGATTATTGAGGATTTTGACATGATTCCATGTTGAAAAAATCCATACGTTGGGAAATTGATCATATATTGTCATTGGGTTAGGATTAGGTTGTATTGCAGGAGTTATTAGGTCATTGTATGATTGAATGTTGTGTTGTATTTGTTAGTTTAGACACAGAATGTCACGGCCCTACTTCCCTAGTCATTATTGCACCTATTATAACCTACCATTAGGTAAGACGACCCATACCTAGAATGACAGGTAATGAGTACAAGGGTAGAACAAACTAGAAAGTAACACCAACAATAAGAAAAGACAGAAACTGAAGCAAACCAAAAATATATAAAATGGAAACCCTTCCAGATCCTGTAAATCACCAGTCAAAGTTGTCTAATATGAAGAAATACAAGTCCCAAAAGTGGACCACAACAGGCCGTTAAAAAAAATAGCTAACATATAAATAGAAAGAGATAGGTTGATCTAGGATGGCACAAACGATCACAACTGGTAACTGGTACTAGGACATGCATCACGAAAAGATGCAGAGTGTAGCACAAATACCAAAACAAAGGTACTCAGTAGGCATCATAGGCCGCCAGAGCAACAAATGTAAAAACAATCACAAAAGAAAGAATCTACACACAAACAGAGGTCCAAGTGGATATGAAAGAAAGCACACGAGCATACCGAAAGTAAATTTAAGTACATCTAAACTAAACCTTACTAGACTCCATAAGCCCAAAGGTATACTCGTGCAGAAGTTTAAATAAAACCCATACGAAGCCCTATAAGCCCGACAGATACATAAAATAGCTAAGTCTACAAGAAAGAGGTGCCTCCAAACCCGATCCAACAAGTGTATGATGGGTCTCAAACCCCAAGTGATGGCCTCTAACTAAAGGTGCCGACCTCGAACTATAAAGCATCAACCTCAGACTAGGAATATGGCCTCGAACTATGAACATCAATCTCGAACTAAAGATAACAAGCTCAAACCATGAACATCATCCTCAAACCGAAAATAGTCATAGTATCCGGTCAACTCCCAGCCCAACTAGAAAAAGTGACAAAATAGCCAGTTGACTCCAAAGAGGATTCCAATACCAAGACTAAATCATCGTGGAATGACGTCCACCCCCGAACATCCACAAGATGCAAGCCTAGAACAACCTAATATCAAGTCTCCACGAATACACAACCCTCTAGTAACACATCAGAGTCGCAGAGATAGGAAGAGAAGGAAGAAGATCTACAAAAGTTGCGCAAACGCCTAAAATAAGGTATGTTATTCCAGTCTACAAGGATCTAGTCCATTCGAAATGATGTCGGTTACAATAACAAGACTACAAGGCTCGCGAGTCTAAGGCAACACTAGTCTATCCTAGACTAAGACCAATCATTCTTCAAGTAACAAGTAACAATGCAGGTAAATCACACGGCATAAAGCAACACATATAAACCCAACTTACATGGTACTACCCTCGAAACAATATCAATAAATCAGAAAACATGGCTTCTAAGAAGAAAAGGTATACCCACCCCAATTCACACTAATCATGATTAATTCACACATTGAGACTTAATCTAATTAGAGAGGAAGTTACATCACACCTGTAGATCCACTGTGCGCGCTCCAAATCACAGGACCAAAACTTTTCCTTTTTGAACGACTTTAAAATGCTACAACACTATCAAGATTAGGATTACAACGTTAGTACGATTGTTTAGACACTAAAATCACATAACACAGAAACAAAGCAATTTTTTAGTAAAAAAGGAATTATGGGACCACACCAAAATTTCTAGAACTGACTCCATCAAGAGGTCCTAAATTATGCCTCAAACTTGTGTTCCAAAATTGAACACAATTCGTGGCTCGGAGGCAGCCACAATAACAACATGCAATGACAAGCCAAAATTAAACTAAAACAAGCTTTTGGGGAACAAGCACAACACCAAACTTACCTCAAACGGAGGTTCACCAACACAATATAATCACTCCACCACGTAGCCTAAAAAATTATAGATGTGTAACACTTAAAATCACCAAATTTTGACTTAAAACAAGAGATAAATTGCCAAAACAAAATGAAGAACTAAGGCTGGTCGTGATTGGTTTTAATAAGAGAGTGTGCAAATACGCCTAGCTTGTCAGCTGCCATCTGCGACCACGACAGCCTAGCGCGAATGCGCAGGTCAGGAAAACTGCCGCCCCCGAACATGGCTCATATGTGAGCAAGCACCCGCCAGGGCGCTAGCCCTCCGCGAACGCGGCCCGAGGCATGTGAAAGTGGGAAAAGCACTGAGCTGCAATTCTGTCAACTGATGTTCTAAGGCACCAAAACTAAAACATAGTGCTCGAGATTTGTTCAGAATCCCATGCGGGCAAACAAAATATGCTACCACATCAAATTCGGCATTCCAAACTCAATGGAACCATTAAAAATTTCATCCGAGGTCGTTTTAATAAAAAGTGGGTCGCATACCCAAGTTTCATTTTTAGCCAAATTCCACAAAAGGGACTCAAAATTAGCCCGGAGAACTCGGGATCCTAATGAAGGGTCGCTCTAGACCAAACTCAACATTCAGAGCTAACTACACTGATGAAATACTCATCAAAACTTGTTTACTCAGAATGATGACTAAAGTCAAACTAAGGCCTTAACTTGAAAGTTAAAATTCCTAATCACACAAACTCACACTAAAAGTCTCGGGAGTCATGTCGATTATGCTAATAGATAAAAATGACCCTTTTGAAGTGATGGAATCGTCAAAATTTGTTAATGAGGTCGTCTTCTTAAACTTCTCATAAAAATGACCATTCAAGGTTCAAAAGCTCCAAAACACTAAAACTCACATAAAACTAAACGAATGACTAGGTGACTGAACTCTCAGTCTCAGCAAGTCATAAATGACTTTAGGTCGCTACAAGAAAGCTCTAAACGATGAACAGGAGGCTTAAATACATAAATGACTTGGAGGTCATTACAATATCCACTACTATAAAGAACTTTCGTCCGCAAAAGTAAGAGTCAGAAAGTACCTAAAGGCTCAAACAAGCCAGAAAATGACTCCCACATATCATGCTCGATCTCTCAGGTAGCCTCCTCAACTAGACAATGCCTCCATAGACCTTAACCACGGGACTAACTCTTGAACGTAACTGCCACAAATCTCTGGCTAGCACGACAACTGGCTCCTCCAAGAAGGTCAAGCGGTCATCTAACTAATGCATCATACTGAAGCGCATCAAACTCATCAGGAACATCGAAACATGAAAGACTATATGAATAGATGAGAACATCGGAGGTAAAGCTAAATCATAAGCAACCTCTCCAACTGTTTGAAAGATCTCAAAAGTACCAATATACCTACGGATAAACTTGCCCGCCTCCCTAATCTCATCACGCCCTTCATGGGCGACATACGGAAGAAAACTCTATTACTAACTGAAAACCTCAAAGGCCACCGCCTATGATCATCATAACTCTTGTGCCTACTCTTAGCCATCCGAAGTTTGTCCTGAATCACCCTCACTTGTTCAAAGCCTCTTAAATCAAGTTTGAACCACGTGGTCTAGGATCTATAGACTCATACCAACCAATCGAAGAGCAACAACGTCTATAATATAAGTCCTAAAATGGGGCCATATGGATGCTAGAATTGTAGTTGTTGTTATACACAAACTCTTCCAAAGGAAAGAAGTGGTCCCACTGACCTCTAAATTCTAAAACACAATCCCGAAACATGTCCTCAAGAACCTGGATAGTATGCTCCGACTAGCCAGTAGTCTGTAGGTGGAAAGTTGTGCTAGGGTCAACGCAAGTGCCCAACTCTTCCCGAAAAGTCCTCCAAAAGCTAGAAGTGAACTAAGCACCCCCATTTGATATAACAGAGAACGACACACCATGAAGATGAACCACCTCACAAATGTAGATACGAGACAACCTCTCGGTGTTGAATGAACACTGAATAGGGAGGAGGTGTGCTAACTTGGTTAATCGATCAATGATTACACAAATGATGTCAACACCTCTAGAAATTTGAGGCAAACCTTCCACAAAGTCTATAGTGATGCAATCCCACTTTTACTCCAGAATGGGTAACCCTTGGAACTCACCACCAGGTCTCAAATACTCAGCCTTCACCTGCTGGCAACTCAAGCAATAAGACACATAGTCTACAATATTTATCCTTATGTAGGCCCACCAATAATGCTTCTTCAAGTCATGATACATCTTCGCACTGCTTGGATGGATAGAGATTCTAGTTTCATGGGCGTCATGAAGTATCAACTGAATCAAATCCCCAACTCTCGGAACACAAATACGACCTGCGAACCTCAACACCGGCATAAATATTAGCCTTAGATTAGAGATAACCGCCTCAAACCGTGAACATCGGCTCGAACTAGAAATAGTCATAGTATCCAATCAACTCTTAGCCTAGCTAGCAAGAGTGACAAAAGGGGTTATCATCTCCAAAGAGGACTCCAATACCAATATTAAGTCATCCTGGAATGACGTCCACCCTAAACATCCACAGGAGTATCCAAGCATTGAACAACCCAATCTCAAGCCACCACGAAGACACAACCCTCCGGTCATGCATCGGAGCCCCAAAGATTGCAAAAGAAAGAAGATGATCTACCAAAGTTGTGCAAATTCCTAAACTAAGGCTCATACTATAAGACTCACGTATATTATTCCAATCTACTAGGATCTAGTCCATCCAAAACAACGTCTGAGATAATAAAAAGACTACAAGGCTCGCGAGTCTAAGGCAAAAATAATATATCTTATACTATGTCCAAACATGCTTCAGGTAACAAGTAACAATGCAAGTAAATCACATAGCATGCAACAAAACATATAACCCCAACTGACATGATACTACCCTCGAAACAGTATCAATAAATCATAAAACATGGTTTCTAAGAAGAAAAAAATAGGAATAACTGGGTACCCACCTCCAATTCACACTAATCATCATGAAATCACACATTCAAGCTAAGTCTAATTAGAGAGGAAGTCATAGCCTACTTGTAGGCCGACCACGTGTACTCCAAATCACAAGGCAAGAACTTTTCCTTTCCAAACGGCCTCTAAACGTTGTCATGCTATCAAGAATAGAGTGAACTCAAATGAGATGGGGCATTATGAATTATGTGACACTAACACAATTGATGTATGATGCTCGACATCATTTCTCTAATGGCAATTGCCATTGCTCGAGCTTCGTTAGTTATAATATGTGGGGTAATACTTTCCATTGACTTTAAAAATGTCAAGAATAATCATATGAAGATTCAAATAAAAAAGCACAATAAAAAATTATATTATGTCAATGATGATTTATTCCAATAAATGATGCATAAATCATACGATACTTATATGTTTGATATATGGTATCAAAATACACACATCACCAAAAAAGTGTTGTTAATTCAAGATCGACAATATCTCCATTAGAAAATAGTTATATGCCTTTTAGAATCTAGTTGAATATCCCTATAATATAAGTCTCACTCATTTGTCTATTATTGAATTCGTTAACAACACTTTGAGAATGCCTTACTTGCACCTTAGAGTTCATCACATGATCTATAAATTAGATAGAACTTGAGAATTAAGTAACATGTAAGAAGAAGAATTAATATTAATAGTCTTTTTAACTTTCATAGTTGGTTTTTGTTAGCTACTAACTTTACTTACTTTTAGGTTATACCTAATATTTATTGTATTTTTAATTATTTATTAAAATAAGTCATCAATATATTATTATTTGTCTTATATAGTTAATTAAACTTAATTAGGTATTAACACTAGTAGTGTGACTGTAGATCATTTTAATGGTAAAATAATGATAAAATATTTAAAATTAAATTATTTCTCAATAATACATCATCAATTTTGAAATGGTTATCAATCGAGAAAACAAAAAATAGACCACCTATTAATTTTTTTTTTGATACCACCTCAAATAGCAATTAGTTAATCAAAAACCTTATATGATCACTTTAATGGTTGAGTTTAAATATAAAAAGGACCAAAGTAAAAACTATATTAATAACAACACCTCCAATCGTATAAAAATGATCGATTTCATCAAAAATTAAAATTAAAATTCATAGTCAATTCTTTTTTTGGGTAGGATGGGGTGGGTAGGGGTGAAGGTGATTGGGGCATCCATACACTTCTATGAATATTTTTCTCTTTCTTTTTCTCCTACATTCCTAAAAATTTCTAATGAGATACTTTAAAAACATCAACTAAAGTTTAAAGAAAATAATAACTACGATATCTCCATGTTTCCTCCTCCTTATTCAACCTTTACTCAATATTTGCTAACACAAATTTTGTTAACAATAGTATCCATTATTGCTTTTATGTTGATTGAAGACCTTTCATGTTCAAACTCTGACATATAATTTTTAACTTCGTTTCGTATCATATCTTGCAAAACTATCAAAAATTCTGGGCTCAATAACTGTTTCTCCATACTTGTAAGGCCAAAATTCCCACTCTGAGTTATTGAAAGTTGGGGCATAAAATTTGATGGAGTGGGTTCAGATGCCGATATAGGTTCTAGTTGACCTATTTTCTCAATTTGATTCCCCGAATTTGAATTCTTGGTAGATTTGAATCCAGGTAAAGAGAGACTAGGATATGTTGATGGATCAGGCAATACTGGTGGAACTGATAAAAAAAGTCAAAATTTCACCTAATGGGGCACTAGGTGGATATATACTCAACAAAGGTAACCCATATAAACCTAAATTGCTCATATTATATCCACATGGACTCAAATATATTGGTGGTTCGGCCATTACTGCTGAAACTGATGAAAAAGGCAAAATTTCACCTAGTGGGGCAATATGCGGACAAACACTCAATTGAGGGAACCTAGATAAACCCAAATTTTGTAAATCGGATCCTTGTGGACTTAGAGATATTAATGGATCGGACATTTCTGGTGAAAATGGTGAAAGAGTTAAAATTCGACTAAGTGAGGATACATGTGGGTATTGACCCAACTCAGAGAACCTAGAAAAACCCAAATTGCTCATATCAGATCTATATGGACTACCTGAATTTATACCCGCTCTATTACTAAACAATTTCTTCAACGGAGGTTGAGGATTTTTGAATGTCAAATCTTCTGACATCAAAGGATCTTTCGTTTAAAGATCGAATTCTAATGATTTTTTATCGCATTATCGGTTCGACCTGGTAACAAACGGGCTATCATAGCCCATTGGTTACCAAATTTGTCTTGAGCTTTGATAATAGTATCATCTTCATCAACGGTAAAAGGTCTATGATCCACTTGAGGATTCAACTGATTACCCCATCGAAACCTACACGATTTTTCAGATCGACCCGGAATCAATTGGTCAATCAGAGACCAATTTTTTGTTCCATGTTCCTCTACTAGCTTCTGCAATAGCTCGTCCTCTTCAAGATTCCATAGGCACTTGATCATACTTTTTTTCTTCATTGTTTCCATTGAATAAAACTGCTCGAGTAAATTAGATATGAGAATTGGGAGAATTGGGTCTTGCTTTTACTTGATAAAGACTTGTAGGGAGAGATGGATATATATAGTGGGGGTGGGAATAGAAGGGATACGAGTGACTAAGTTAATCGAGATTTATTAATTATAGTGTATCATATTGCTAAATCTCATGAATTAATTCATTTTTTCCTTTAAGAAGTGTTTGACGGTTTGGATTAGAGGGGATATGATCGTAGTAATATCGAAGTTCGACTAGAAGTTATTTTAGGAAAAAAAACATAATAACATTCAAACTAACCATTTTAACTACATTTATAGTTTGACCGATAATTGGTTTTAGGAAAAATATTTTAAGTGCATTCACATCAAAATAATGAATATAAAATACTTACTTTGATATGTGCTTTTATTATTTACTTATAATTGATCAACTATATTCTAAACTTAATATATCATTTCATAGGTCAAATGATTTATGTCAAAATATCATATCATCAATTGTTTAAGAAAATTGTATAAATTTTAGAAAGAAGGTGAAATATATTTTCACGCCTCGAGGCTACCCCCTAGACGTAACACAGAACCTAGGACACGAATGCCCCCGAGTTAACCCTGAGTCTGGCATATAACAAGCATACTGATGTACAACTAAGAAACATGCACTATGCGAAAGCTAAAACAGTGGATATCTGAAAATAGGGAAATGGCCAACTAGTCTGAATATATATAAAATAATAAAAGTTTAGTGATAACTGAAACAACCACTCAACAACTCAAGTTGAATCTACTACTATGTATGAAAATCCCCTAACTGAATTGAGTTGCTAGGACATGCCCCCAACTAACTCTAACAATACTGAAAACTGATAGTAAAGACTAAAATGTAAAGCATGTCAATTATCCTCGAAGTATGAGGACTCACCACTAAAGCTGCTAAAATTGGATTTAGAATCAGACTAAGCGTGGTCTGGATGTTGAGTGCCTAAACCTATATCATAAAACGATGTAGTGCAAAGTATGCGTCAGTACTTTGAATATACTGAGCATGAGAGATATAGTTACTAAGCTGAACAATGATTTAACTGAGCCGTATAATAATGAATATGGAAATAAACAACATGGAAGTATAATTGAAATCTGAGCTAAATGAAATGACCAAGTACTAATCATGTACTAATATGCTGAACTAAATGTTGATAACATGGTCAATTCAATAAGAGTATGGCTGTGTGAGCTACTATTAACCAACATAAACCACGTGAGCTAAATATGGAGTCCAATGTATATGCCCCATCGAGAGGACCCAATATACCTTGCCAAGGGTATAAAGGCATGACTGTGGCATGATCACTAAAACTAATGCCTAACAGAGGGGACTTCTGAACCTACGTTGGCACGTAGTTCTGGGAGTGTGAGGGTATGCTGAAACCTAGTCCAACTCGGTGTTAAGTCTACCCCCAACTGAATGAAAAGCTAAAATGCACTGAAATACAGAGTAGTTGAAATGCTGACATTCTTTCTGGGAATAAACTTAATTATACTGAAAGTTCTAGCATTCAATTTCTAAAGCATGATTTTCTTACTAATCTTCCTAGAAAGTGTAATTCATGAGTTGATAGTTTATACAAGCTAGGGTTTTGAATTCTATACATGCAAGTTACACTAAATAACCAAGAATCATGTTATTTAGATAATGGAAACTATAACAACTAAAATCACAATAAATCTTCAAAATTTGGAAACCCTAGGTCTGAACAGTTTATGAGAAATTGAAGAACTGATTGAATTCTAGGGACCTAATGGGTGAAAGGAACCCACTAGTGAAATCTACATACATGGTGACGAAATCTATGAGGAAATCCTTTGGATTTCGGGGCAGAACTTCAAAGAACACTCCTGCTTGTTCTTGGGAGAAGCAGTCAACTTTCCTCTTCTTTTTGTTCTAAGTTAGGTGAATTTTAGAGAATGAGAGTTCTGGGTATTTTCTGACTAGATTATCGTGGGCCACCTAAATCATTTTGTACTAAAATATATGATCATTTAAAGTTGACCTAAACCTCAAAGCATGTCAAGCCTCTTTCACGAGCCACATCACAGCTCGTGCAAAGCTCCATAGACTGTGTAGGGGTCTGTTGTCCTTCACAGTAGCCATGGTTGTTTTGTGTCTCCTTGATGGGCCACTTCACGGGTCATGTGGAGCTCCACGGACCGTCTAGTGGTCCATGGTCTTCACATTATACTGGGTGCATAACCACGAGCACAGTGATGGGTTGTGGTCATCTTCACGGCCAGTAAACCCCTTCCGTGGTTTGACCTTCTTTATTTTTCAGTCTTAGTTTTGTTTTTTGAGGTGTTACAAGATCTACCCCTTGGGATCATTTGTCCTCGAATGAAGTCTAAATAAGCTGAATTTAGCGGAAAGAGCTGAAATCCCTACCAACTGAATACTACAAACTGATATCTAACTGAACTGAGTTCCATGAACATGCAAATATGCTGGAATGCAATGATAACTGAGGGAAAATGATAATTATAGTAAATTACACAAGAGTAAGGTGAGATCTTGGAGGAACTATTACCTCAAGCTGAAAAGGAATCGAATGGAAAGAGGTGAGGATACGTGGCCATCATGGCTGCTTCTGCTTCCCAAGTAGCTCCCTCTACGGACTGAGTCCTCCAAATAACCTTTATTGAAGCCACCTTCTTATTTCTCAACCTACGAACCTAATGGTTAGGAATTTCAATTGGAATTTCTTCATAAGTGAGGCTATCCTTTACAGCCACACTCTCTAAAGGTACTATAAATGCCGGATCACCCATACACTTCTTCAATAAGGAAATGTGTAAGACTAGATGAACCGCTGCTAGTTCTGCTGGCAACTCTAGATCATAAGCCACCTTACCAAATTTTTCAAGATTTTGTATGGATATACATACCTGGGGCTGAGCTTTTCTTTCTTGCCAAATCTTATCACCCCTTTCATGGGTGGCACTTTTTGAAAAACCCAATCATCGATTTCAAACTCTAAGTCACTTCTCCTTACATCTGCATAGGACTTCTAATGACTCTGGGATGATTTTAGTCTATCTCTGATGAGTCAAACTTTCTCCATAGCCTCATGAATTGAATGTGGCCCAATCAAGGCTGCTTCACCTACTTTGAACAACCCAACCGGAGACCTGCACAGGTAATCTGAATACTGGAATAGAAGTTGGTATTATAGGCAAACTCTATGAGATGTAGGTGATTATCCCAACTACCCTTGAAATCGATCACGCAAGCTCCCAGCATGTCCTCTAAGGTCTGAATGGTACACTTCGCCTGACCATCCGTTTGTGGATAAAATGTTGTATAGAGATTTACCTGAATACCAGACCTGTCTAAAATTACTTCCAGAAATGGGATGTTAACTGAGGACCTCTATTTGAGATGATAGAAAAGGAAACCCCATGCAACCTGATTATCGCATTGATATAGAGTTTGGCGTAGTCCTCCACTGAATCTGTAGTCTTAATAGCCAAGAAGTGAGCGGACTTAATGACTCTATCCACTATCACCCAAAAAGAGTCATGTTTTCTACGAGTATGAGGTAAACCCGTAATGAAGTACATATTTATCACTTCCCACTTCCTATAGGAATGTTAATATCCTGAGTTACACCTCCCAATTTCTGATGTTCTACCTTAACCTGTTGACAGTTAGGACACTTAGCCACAAAATCTGCAATGTCTTTCTTCATGTTGTTCCACCAATATACTTCTCGTAGATCATGGTACATCTTAGTGTCACCCATATGAATAGAATACCTGGAATTATAGGCTTCTGTAAGGATCTGCTACCTCAACTCACCCACATTTGGAACACATAAGCGACCCTGGTAACGAAGTACACCATCCCCCCTTAGGAGAAAACTTCAACTTTTTGCTGATGAACTGCACCTATCAACTGAAGTAATATAGGATCGATAAATAAAGATTCTGATCCATTTTGAACTATCACATTACCATCTGACGTTTCAGTAAGGCAAACTCCTAAGCGAGCAAGCCGATGAACATCTTTGCTTAACTCTTTCTTTTCTTCATCAACATGTGCTACACTACCCATAGATAGTCTTATGAGGGTGTCAACTACTACATTGGCCTTACTCGAATGCTAGAGAACATTTATGTCATAGTCTTTGAGGAATTCAAGCCATCTCCTCTGACGAAGATTCAACTCTCTCTGGCTGAACACATACTGAAGGTTCTTATGATCTATGAACACATCAACAAGAATACCACACAAGTAATGTCTCTAGATCTTTAGGGCAAACACTACGTATGCAAACTCGAGGTCACGAGTTGGGTAGTTCTTATCATGGACCTTAAGCTGCCTATAAGTGTAAGCTACGACATTACATTGTTGCATCAATACACAACATAGGCCGATCCTAGATGTATCACAATAAACCACATAACCGTCTGAACCCTCTGGTAGAATTAAGACTAGAGCAATAGTCAACCTGGTCTTCAGTTCTAAGAAGTTTTTCTCACTCATATGACCATTAAACCTTGACCTCTTTCTGAGTTAACTTGGTCAATGGGGAAGCTATGGATGAAAATCCTTCACCAAACCTCATGTAATAACCGGCCAAACCCAAGAAACTTCTGATATCAGTCGGAGAGGTAGGTCTGGACCTGTGTTTTACTGCCTCAATTATCTAAGAATCTATTCAGATCCCTTCGTTGGATACCACATGGCCAAGGAAAGCTACTGACCATAACCAAAATTCATATTTTCTGAACTTAACATATAGCTGGCGATATTTGAGAGTTCGCAGAATGACTCTTAGATGAGTCACATGCTCTTCCTCACTCTGAGAATAAATGAGGATATCATAAATAAAGACGATGACGAACATGTCCAAATACTATTTGAACACCCTGTTCATTAAGTCCATGAAAGTTGCAGGAGCATTTGTTAGTCCAAAATACATAACTACAGATTCATAGTAACAATACCGAGTCCTGAAGGTTGTCTTCGAGATGTTATCTGACTCTAAGCTGATGATAACTTGATATGAGGTCTGTCTTAGAAAAGAAACTAGCACCCTGAAGTTGGTCGAAGAAATCATCAATCCTGAGGATGGATACATATTTTTGATTGTGACTTTGTTCAATTGGCGATAGTAAAATGCACATTCTGAGAGAACTGTGTTTCTTTTTTATGAACAACACTGGATTACCCCATGGAGAAATACTAGGCCTGATGAAGCCCTTATCTAGAAGGTCTTCCAAATGTTCTTTCAATTCTTTTAGCTCGAATGGAGTCATTCTTCACGGAGGAATAAAAGTAGGTTGGTTATATGGAAAGAGATCTATTTTGAAGTCGATTTCCCTTTTGTGAGGAACTCCAGGAAGATCTTCTGGGAACACTTCTAGAAACTTATTTACCACTAGCACTAACTCAAGAGTTGGGGTTTTGGATTTTGAATCCTTAACCCGAACAAGATGATGGATATACCCTTTGGAAGTCATTTTCCTAGCCTTAAGGTAAAAGATAAATCGACCCATAGGCACTGAGCTACTACCCTTCCATTCTAAGATTGGCTCATTTGGAAATTGAAACCAAACGATCCTAGTTCTACAATCAACTGTGGTATAACAGGAATATAACCAATCCATGCCTAGAAATTAGAATGATATCGAAATCTACCATTTCTAACTCTATAAGGTCTGCTGAGGTGACTCTCTAGGAAACTCTTATAGTACAATTTATGTATGTCCGTCTAGCAATATCTAGGTCACCAACTGGAGTAGAGACTGAGAAGGGTTCTGAGAGAGTGTCTGAACTGACACCGAAGTTTACTGCTATGTGGTGAGTTACAAAATATAGTGTAACCCCTGGATCTAACATGCATAAAGTTCTAAATAAAAGACTCATAATGTACTAGTGACCACATCAGGAGAATCTCCCTGGTCTTGGCGAGTCAGGAGAGCATACAACCTGTTCTAGCGCTGACCACCACATGTACCAGATGAGGCACCCTGCCGAGTGGGGCGACCTTCTGGCGCTATTGAAGTAGTATACTGAGTCCTATTAGTGTAACCTCCTTATTCTTGCGTGGTAGAAGGGAAATCCTTAAACGTATGACCAGACTGACCATACCCAAAGCACCCCTCTTTGCATGCAAGACACTCGCCCGGATTATTCTTACCACACTTTGGACAAGTTGGAAAAGTTCGACTTCCTGAAACACTCCCATGTGATTTAAAGAATGATGCTCTCCTTTTTTGATCCTGTCGAAACCTGGGGTTGGAGCGTTAGCTGATGAAGGTGCTAAGGGTGTAGACCTCTTCTAAAACTGTGAGCAATTCCCACCATCGGACCTTTGCTCAGAGTATTCATAATTTTCTGTCCTGGCCTTTTTGTTATCCTTAGCCATTTCTCTGAGCTTGTCTCCCTCAACCTGCTGAGCAAGAGTCATTAATCTAGAGATATCCATATCCCATAAAGTATAGAATTCCTATACTTGGTCTTTACCAGATCGGATACTCCAAACAAGAACTTTCTCATTTGTTCCCTCAGATCGGCAACCATGTGAGAAGCATACCTGGAGAGTTGGGTGAACTTCAACCCGTACTCTTGGACCAACATTAAACCCTATTTTAAGTTCATGAATTCATATGCCCTAGGCTCTCTCAACTCTCTCGGGAAGAACCTGTCCAGAAAGGCTCTAGTAAAACAATATCATGTCACATGAGCTGAATTCTCACCCCTATTTTCTTTCCACTGCGTGAACCAGATATGAGCCACATCCTTGAGTTGATAGGATGCTAGCTCAACACTCTCAATACCAGTCAATTTCACTACTCCAAGAATCTTCTTGACATCATCAATTAAGTTTTGTGGGTCCTTACCAACCTTTGACCCTAGAAATTCTGGTGAATTTATACGAACAAAGTCTCAAACCCTAGCTGCAGTTGATCCACTAGTGGTATTTTCAGGAACTGGGCATGCTGATTATTCTGGTTGGCTACATTCTGAGCCAATAACTGAATTGCATTTTAGAACTCCGCATTCGTAACCTCGTAATTTGGGGCTGGAGGAACTGTGTTAGCATTGCAAAAATTAGCATCACGTGCGTTAGCTCTACGAGAAGACATCATCTGAAACGCATAACGACGGATTAGAAAGGAGAAGTGAATCACACTTCATGCATGATAAGAATATCAAAAGAAGTGAAGTTTTCCTAAAACACTTCATAGCCTCCCTCTCACAGGTGTGGTGCCCTTCACACTCATGAAAGAGATTTTACTAAGTGCGGCTTTCAGACACCTTACGACTCAGGAAATGCCCAACTACTCTGAATATATATAAAATAATGAGAGTTTGGTGATAAGTGAAATAACCACTCAACAAATCAAGCTGACTCTATTACTATGTTTGAAAATCTTCTAACTAAGTTGAGTTGTTGGGACATAGCCCCAGCTAACTCTAACAAAATTAAAAACTGATAGCAAAGACTAATATTTAAGGCATGTCTATTATCCTTAAATTATGAGGACTCATTATTGAACCAACTGAAATCAGACTGACAATCGAACTAAGCGTGGTCTTGAAGCTGAGTGCCTAAACTTACATCATTAAAACAATGTAGCACGAAGTGTGCTTCAGTACTTGGAATGTACTGAGCATGCAAGATATAGATACTAAGGTGAATTGTAATACCCCATATTCTAGAAAACAATAAAAAAATGCAGAATTTCAGAAGTTGCACGTGCCACCAACGAGGCCACTTACAGACCATAGGTTGACCCATGGACCGTAGGTGGGATCCGTGGTTGGCCACCTGCAACCCCTCCCCAGAAACCCAAAAAATCCCAGCTAAGGGTCGACCCTGATACGCTCAAATTACACCTCTCTACAGAAGCATAAGCGATCGTTATCAAGTAAAGAACCCAACTTGTAGGTTGGGGTCGATCCCACGAGGAAAATGGTTTAGACTTTACTTTTAACTAACAATTATATTCAATTAGTCAAGTTATCT
>JAJOOO010023001.1:0-23750 GCA_029582685.1 Solanum piurae | reverse complement strand
GATCCACGGACACAGACCACGGTCCGTGGTCTGATCTATGGACCGTAGGTCTGTCCGTGAGTCGGGACTTAGCCGATTTTCTGACTGAGTTCTGGGGAGGGGCTGCAGTGGTAAACCACGGACCACCAGCACGGACCGTGGTCTGTTCTACGGTCCGTGGATGGTGACCGTAAGTTGTACCTGCAACTTCTCAAAATCTGCATTTTTGGTCTATCTAGGATACAGGGTGTTGCAAGTAGTGACTGCCATGCAATGACCATCATTTTTAAGATTTTGAACTGTATTGCTAGGAAGTGTTCCTGGCTGATGTGGGTTCACCATCACGGAAAAATGATCAAACTGCTGCTCAAGGTTCTTAATCGATACTACATGGGCGTCAAATTTTTGACCAATGCCTGATAAATCATCATGCATCTCCTTCACATTGTCATCCGTTGATTCAAATCTTTTCATCTCTTTTGCATCATATCTTGCATGCGAGTCATACTTGATCCAGCATCTTTATTCCCCAATGGAACATAGGGCCCACTTTTATCATTTCTTTTACCACATCCATTCCTGTTGTAATTGTTGTCGCGATTGAAGTTCCCATCACAGACATAGTTCCCTTCATGGTTGTAGTTACCGTAGTTTTGACCTTGGTTTCCTTGACCTTGGCACCAATTATCCAAATTGGAACCTTGGGCATTAGTCTAGAAACCCCCCGTCAGATGATTTACCAAGTTCGCATCCTCCTTATAAATGTACTCATCAACTGGCGGTGGTCTAGGTTGGTAGTTAACAATATTACCTTTTTCTACAATTCCACTCACATGTTTTAGAACCAACCTAATTTATGTTCTCAATTGGTCCATCTCCTCATGAATATCATCATTTGACTGACTTGGTGCGATTTGTACAGAAAACATGCTTCTCTAGTGTTCGCCTTTCTAGTGATCTATGCCTTTTTATTCTTAGAGATCTTCTCAAGTTTTTCAGCAATCTCTTCAAACGTGCACGCTCCATAAGATCCTCCAACAATAGTATATAGCACAATTTTTCCATTGTCATCCTTCCCTCTGTAGAAATACTCTTCCAGTGAATCATCATCTATGCGGTGGTTTGGCACACTTCTCATGAACCTAGTGAATCTATCCCACAAACTACTTACCGACTCTTCGGCCAATGCTTCAAAGTTATTTAGCTTATCCTTTAGATTAAACTTCTTGGACACCGGGAAATACTTCTCCATGAACACCTTATGTAACTGTTCCCAAGTATGTATTGAATTGTATGACAACTCAGATAACCACACAGTAAAATCACCTATCAACGATAGTGGGAATACTCGCAGACCCATTACACCCATATCTAAGTCTGGTCGTCTCACACTACTCATACAAACACTCATAAATTTAGTCATGTGGGAATATGGATCCTCCAAAGGTAACCCATCAAATAGCCCTCTCGATATAAGAATTTGCATCAGACTGTTGGTCACCACAAAAGAATGTCCCGGAGGTAGTGGAGGGACAACAATAGCACCAGTTTATTCCACAACACCATATTCCACCATGTAGTTATCACGAATTCTCGGTGCTAGCTGGGTTTGCACCCTTTCCTCATTTTCGATTAGTTGACCACCCTGAACCCTGAACCTGAACCAGAACCAGCTCCATCCCTTTGACCCTCTCCAATGAGATCATTTTGTACCTCAAGATTTAAGCTTCTTCCAACCATTCTTCTTAAAGTTCTTCTCAATTCTGGATCGTAGGGAGTCAGGGGATTACCTTGACTCTGTGTACTTGACATACCCTAGAGGTAAGACCTGTAGAAAATGAAAAAAAAAACAAAAACAAAAACGTAAAATCAGGAAATACTTGACTAAAGTTCAATAATGAAGTTATTATAATCTAAAAGCAGTTTTCCCCAGAAGCGGAACCAAAATTTGATAGGCCCAAATTACACTTCCCGAAAGAAGTATAAACGGTCGTTGTCAAATAAAGAACCTAACTTTTAGGTTAGGGTCGATCCCATGAGGAATATAAGTCATACTTAGGCTAACTTACGATTATCTACGCTTAGTCAAATAATTTTTGAGAAAACTAACAATGGGGTTTTTTAAAAATAAAATTACAGTTTGTTTATTTGTATCACTAAGTAATAAGTAAACATGATTTGCAGTTTGAGATATCAATATGACATGAAAACTAGGGCATAAGTGTTCTCCACAAGCTCTTAACACAGTTCCTAAGAATAGTAACTCAATCCTAGTGTTAACATGCAAGGTTGATAAGTTAGGTATCCCTAAGTTATTGTTCCTCCAAATAGGAAATTTCAACATGCAACTTGGTCCGTCTACGGGTATGTGCTTTACTAACCCTTACATTTAACCCTGGATTATCCCTCACATCACAGTGATTAAGGTCAGGCTATTAGATAGCGGCTAAACTCGTCTAAATCTCTATTGTTCAATATTTTTGTCATTCATTACTTTATTGTTTCAACAAGTAGGAATGAGGCGAGTTTTAACATTGCGCACCGCTATAAAGCATTCTAAATGAAAGGATTAAAAATACATGCACACGCTATTCTCGAATTACTTATTTCTTATTCATACATTGTTAATTGCTCATGGTTCCCACAACCCTAGTTGTGGATTTAGCTACTCATGCTTGAGAATTAACAATTCATATCAGGGTTAATAAGATAAATTATGAACTTATAATTAGAATAGATGCACACTGAAATCTTGAATTTAAACTCAAAAGTAAATTGCATAAAACGAACTTCAAGAATTAAATTGCTTAATTGTTTGCAAAATAATCCCCAAAAGCCAAGGACAATAGTCTCCAAAAGTTATAACCTTTAAAAACATAAATTACAACTTATATTTATAGTTAAGTCCTAAATGAAGTAGGAAAAGAAACTAAGGAAAATTTAATTTTGGCAGTTTTCGATCGACGGTAGCTATCGACGGATCGTGGATTAGCCAACGGTCCATGGGTCTCTTTCGTGGTTCAGTAGTTGGAAAAATTCTTGCTCTCCTCATCCACGGACATAACCAATGGTCCATTCACGGCCCATCCTGCACGTCAGTGGTTGAAGTACTGGAACTCAACTTTTTGAATCAAACGACGGCTCTCATCGACGGTCCGTCACTCAAGCTATGGGGCGTCGGTTGCCTCCGTGGTTCCACACTTAGTTCAGACTTCCTTGAATAACTGACCCACGGCTTCAACCAACGGCTTGTCATCTAAGTGACGGCTCGTGGGTGAGCTCATAGGTTTCCAAATTCTGGTGGTTCAGCTACATTCAATCTCAACTTCTTCAAATTGATTTCCTGCAAAATGAAATGAAACACCATCGTATCTAATGATAAAAATGCCTAAGACGGCCAAAAAATTCAAGAATAAGGCATTAAATATACCGTAAACTCACGGTACATCAATGGTTGACCTAATTTATTTTGTGCTGAAAGATATTACCGTTTGAAGTTGACCCTAAACTTTATATTTGACAAGTCTCCTTCACAGATGAATTTACGGTCTCTGTGAAGCTTCACGGACCGTTTAGATGTACGTGGCCCTTAACTGTGACTAGGGGAGAAACCCCTTCAAGTTAAGCCACTTGAAGTCCTATTTGATGGTCCATCAACATCACCATGAGCCGTCTGGGTATCCGTCTGAGTGACACCTTCCTGGGGGAGGTTCTGGAATTCTTCACAAGCATAATAACAGACCGTGGCCCACTTCACGACCTGTCTAGGGCTCCGTAGAGGGTTCCGTGGTCCAACTTTGGGTTCTTGATCTGCCCGCTTAACCCCTTTTCTAGCCTTTCTCTAATCCTAGGTGTTACAGTCCCCATGATTCATTCTTTCGGATTCATATGTTTTAGTCATTCTCATGTTTCCTTATGAATGCATATTCATGAAAATTTTATTTTGAGTTATGTTTTAGCTAGGAGTCTATTACATGAAAACTTGATTTTAATGTGATTTGCATTTATGTTGAGTTGTTAGATCTTTTTCACTATTTTATTCATGCTAGATTGAGTCCCATTCAAGGAAGAATGTTCCCAAGACGATATATTGAAAAACCTTAGAAATTGGAATGTCAAAATCGAAAGGCAAAGTTGTAGAATTAACAGTGGTACAGTTCCTACGAATCCCAATTATGGCTTGTAGACATATCTATGGGTCATAAGAGGGTCTCGTGGAACTTGAGTTGTTTTTTTTTTTGGAAATTTCACGTCTCTAACTATGGTCTACAGATGAATAGTATGTCATGATAATGTTTAAGGGTCATAGGAAGTTTCCATAGAGTTGGCTCAGAATTAGAGAAATTTTGCACTTGAACTTGGGTGCTAGGGAGAAAGTGACAGGTCGAAGGAAGGTCGCTGACCCGTAGAACCAAATCGTGGAAACTTTGCTGGATTTATGGTTCAAGTAATTGACTCTACGGTAGATCAGGACGATTCATAGGTTGGCACCATAGTAGTCATCTGGTAGTTTCTAAGTAAGGGTGTCTTGGTTTTTTCTACCCAATTAACCCCTAAACTACACGTTTTCACCCTAAAACTACCCCTAAAATTGTTTTTACTATTTAAAACATATCATATTCCCTCCTATCCACTCAAACCGACAAATTCTCTCAAGGGTTTCTTCTCCGAATTTTCTCCAATAATCTTCAAGTCAAGCTAGGGTTTCATCAAGCTCAAGGTCTCTTCCTCAATTGGTACGGATTTGATTACCAAGATATGTGTGAATTCAAAAATGGATCCCTTTCATCCATTGTGTTCCCAACAACTCTATCTCTAACTCAATTTCTCCCAAATTATCTAGGGTTTCATGTTAATATTCATGGGTCCAATTTATTATGATTAAATTATTGTTATTTGATTTTATTATTCATGATTTGATTCAATTACATGTTTTGTAATTTATTTCATATGGACACGTGATTTATACTTGATTTTAAATTTATGAATTTATTATAGATTCATGCATGTTTTATGAAATTGATGAATTATGACTAAAGGATGTTTTAAGTTAAAGTGTCAAATATTTGTGAAAGGTTTTCTCTCATTTGAAAGGAATCATGATTTAGATGCTTAAAAAGGAAGTGTCTTGATGAACAATTATGAAATCATTGGTTCAAAAGTAGTTATAATGATATGAACTGATGATTAGATAGATAGTCTTTAATTATTTCCTCTTCAAGTATTTTGATATTATCATGATTATGTCTTTTTCATTGGGATTTACATAGCACCGAGTGGACTCTCGAGATGAATGTTTATGTTTAGAGTCTATGGATTTGTAGTTGCAATCCCTAAGCCCCAGAATTATGTGCCCCCATAGGATTGTATTAAATGACCTAACTAGTGGATCCACCTTAGCAATAATGAACAATACGAAGTTCTACCTTGGTAAGTAGGCTCTATCTTTTTGGTGTGAGGGTTACATCGGATTCCATTTTACAGCTCAAATGGTCTTATTATGGGTTAACGGTAAATATTCCACAAATTAACTACATTTTCTTTTCCATGGTTTTCAATATGAATTAACCTTGTCATGAACTGTGATTCTTCTTTAAAGGGTTTTACTACATTTTACTTGGTCATGCATGTCATGTTTAATTTCATCATATTATCATACCTACGTTTTTATGAATTTCCATATACTCAGTATACTCAAAGTATTGATGCATATTGTGCCTATATTATTTCATATTATCGAGTCTGATGCTCCTTCTCCTAAATGTGGCTAGATTGGGATTACTCCGTGGTAAACTGGATTGGTGAGTCATCATGTTTCGAGGGAAAGGACATGGACTACTTCATTGCTTTTGATGTAATTTGAGTTTCTAGATGTTGTTCGTGACTTAGGGGTTTGTCCTAGTCATATCTATAAATAGAAGGCTTATGTCACACTTAGTAGTATTCCACATATTCTCTTATGTACTCTCTATGTATCTCTTATGTCATATTATGAATTGAGACTTATATTGCTTATTCTCTCTTATTGTATTTATTTTACGTTATTCCTATGTTCAGAGTTTTGTTTAGGATCTCTCAGGGTCTTGTTCTCGATGTCTCACATTTAGGGTCTAGTTTGGGTCGTGATATAGGGCTTATCCTAACCCCATCTCTGTTTAGCATAGCTTTTTTGTCAGACATAGAATATTTCCTTTTTTCAGTCTTTATACTTTGATTTTGGTATCATATGAGATTGTTGTGTTTAAATAATGTCATTATCACAGTGTCATGCTTAAGTAAGTGGCTTTTTAAAGTCTTCCTGAATTCTATTCTCCATGTCACGTCTAAAGGCTAGTTTGGGTCGTGGCACATACTAACTCCTTGACATAAAAGACTTACTATCTCCATTACAATATCAATGTTATACAAAAATTTAATAAAATAAATACATACACAACTATATTGCAAGTTAATACATTTTCATGAATAATTAACGCATTTTTGGAAGACACTAAAATATATCTTTACTGAATTCTAATTTCAATTGTTCCTGAATCACACTTCATGCTACAATAATATTCCTTAATTTAGGCTTAAAGCCTTCGATATAGAACGATGGAAAAACTTAACACCCAGGTTTACATCCTTTTCCCCTAAGAAACATTTATCCTCGAATGTAGAATATGAAATACGAGTAACACTAGGAACTTCTCAAATTTCTAGTCGAACCTTCCCTATACACCGGTTTATACCACACCTTAACGCAATGCATTTCATCCTTTAAAATTCTATGATTTCTTGAATCATAATGGACTTCTCCATAAGGTTTGATGATTGTGAATCTATGTCGCATCATTTGATAACTCAACTCTTAAGACTTAGCTCTCAACACGATCTAAAGATGAAGAAATGGAAACAAACCTAAATTTTATGTAAAATCCGATTTATAAGTGTGTTGTTCAACACACTCATAAGCAAAACTCTACTAGGCACGTCTGGTAAATTCTCAAGAATACAACATTGCTTTAATATCTTTTTTTCACACCCCAATCTCTGATGAGTCACTTTACCAAAATATTTCTTCCCTATATATCTTAGTTAGACCCATTGACCCTAAAAATATTTCCTTGGTCATCATATTGCGCCTCTTGACCTTTTTGGGATCCTCTGTTTTGGCACCCTCATCTTTGTAATTGCTAATGATGAGAGTGTAGGCTAAAAGTGTACGTTTGGGGGGAATAAGTGAATGAAACTGTGATGTAGGAAAAAACATCAGTTTGGGGGTTTGTGAACCAGGAAAGTAAAAGAGGAATGAGCTAAAAAGTGTTTAGAGCACCATAGGCTTCAATTGAAAAGTGCTTCGTGGAATAGTGGATGAAACAATAAAAGAAGAAAAACAAAAAATTGGTGATAGGTCATGTTGTGCACATACCTCTTGTAAAAAGAATATTGGGTCTTAATTAGTGAATGATGTCTTGAAAAGGATAAATGAGGTGAAGACAATTCGGTGTTGTGAGCAATATTGTCACACCCCAGGCTACCCCCCAAACGTAAGACGAGACCTAGGATCATGAGTGACCCCATGCTAACCCTGATTCTGGCATATCACAAGCATACTGAATAGATAACAAAGATAAGCGGAAGTATAAATAATAAATGAGTCCAAAACTAAGGACTACAATCCTTTAATAATTTTGAACATGTCAATGGGAAGCAACCCTAAACAATTGAATACTGACTGTAGGTCTGAAAACCTCTACTATTGATGAGCTGCAAGGAGAAGTCCCAAGCTAACTCTAAAAATACTGAAAATAAACTAGCTAAACCAATCATAAGGAAATGTCATCTAACTATGAGGACTCACCACCAAATCTCTTGAGTATAGGCTGGAAATCGAACTAAGCATAAGCTGGATGTTGAGTGCCTGAACGTACATCATAAAACGATATAGCACAATGTATGCGTCGGTACTTGGAATGTACTGATCATGTAGGATATAAATACTAAGCTGAAAAATAATACAACAAAGAAATATAATAATGAGCTTGGAAATAGATTGTTCTGAAGTGTAACTGAAAAGCTAAGCTAAATGCAATCACCAAGTACTAATCATGTAGCTAATATGCTTAATTGATTACTGATAACATAGTCAATGCAATGAAAGTATGAATGTGGGAGCTACTATTAACCGAAAGAAACCATGTGAGCTAAACATGGAGTCCGATATATAAGCCCCATCGAGAGGACCCAATATACCTTGACAAGGGTATAAACGCATGAGTGTGATGTGATCACTTAAAACTTGTTCCCAACAGAGAGGACTTCTGAACCTACATTGGCACGTAGTTCTAGGACTGTGAGGGTACACAGAACCCTAGTCCAACTCAGTGCTAACTCTACTCCCAACTTAATGAAAAACTAAAATGCCTGAAGTACTGAGTAGCTCAAAATACTAACATGCTATTTGGGAATGCACACAAACATACTAGAAAGTATGTCATTCAAACTCTAAAGCATGATCTTATGACTGATCTTTCTAATAAGTATAATTCATGAGTACTAATGATTAATGTAAGCTATGGTTGTGAATTCTATAAATGGAACTATGCAAAATTTCAAAGAAACATGCTAATTAGATTAAGGAAACTATATATCTCCAAGGTTTCAGAACACTAGGTCTAAACAAGCTATGAAGAATCAAGGAACTTACTAAACTTTAGGGACCTAATGGGTGAAAGGAACCCACTAGTGAAATCCCACATACCTGGTGACAAAATCTATGGAGAAATCCTTTAGATTTCAGGGCTGAACTTGAAGAAGACCTCTGGTTGTTCTTGTGAGAAGCTGTCGACTATTACTCTTCTTTTAGTTCTGATCTGGGTGATTTTAGGAGAATGAGGATTCTAGGTAATTTCTGACTAGTTTACTATGCTTATACTAAGTAAAATGATATAGTTTATGAATTAAATAATGTAGTTTAAGTACCAAACACATAGGGGAAAATACCAATGCAACCCTGACTTAAATGTTGCTAAAGTGACTTCAAGAGGGGTTTTACGTGTCGTCACGATGACCAAGGCCCGTCTAGCAGCTTGTGAAGATGCCCAGCCCGATAGGGCTTCACTAAAATGGGCATAACTTTTTACTCCAAGCTTAAAATTAAGACAATTTGGTGGCATTATAAAGAGGACTTAAAGATCTTTGATTTGATATGTCATGGGCCATCTAAATCATTTTGTGTTGAAAGATATGATCGTTTGAAGTTGACCCAAACCTCAAATTCTGTCAAGCCTCTTTCACAAGCCACTTCATGGCTCGTGTGAAGCTTTACGAACAGTCTAGGGGTCTGTTTTCCTTCACATTAGCCATGGTGGTTCTATGTCCCACTCACGGGCCAATTCACGGCCTTTATGTAACCCTACGGACCGTTTAGTGGTCCGTGGTTTTTCACCTTTGTCTAGGTGCACAACCACGAGTAGGGTGACGGGTTGTGGTCCTCTTCACTACTCGTGGACCCCCTCAATGGTTTGCCTTTCTCTCTTGTTAAATCTTAGTTTTGATTATTGAGGTGTTACAATATCTCCCCCTTGGGATCATCCATCATCGAATGAAGTCTAAACAAGCTAAGTTTGGAGGAAAGAGTTGAAATCCCTAAAAATTGAGTACTAGAAACTGATATCTAACTGAACTGAGTTACATGAACATGCAAATATGCTGAAATGCACTTATAACTGGGTAACATGATATTAATATTGAATTACACAAGAGTAAGATGATAGACTAGGGAGGAACTATTACTTAAATTTTAAACTGAATCGAAAGGAAAGAGGTGAGGATACTTGGCCATCATGGCTGCTTTGGCTTCCCAAGAAGCTCCCTCTATAGACCGACTCTTCCACAAAACCTTTACTGAAGCGACTTTCTTATTTCTCAACCTACGAACTTAAGAGTCAAGAATTTCAACTGGAACCTCTTCAGAGGTCAGGCTATCATTCACAGCCACACTCTATTAAGTTACTATCGATGTCGGATCACCCACACACTTTTTCAACAAGGAAATGTGAATGACTCGGTAAACCACTGCTATTTTTGCTTGCAACTCTAACTCATAAGCCACATTACAAACCCTTTTTAGGATTTTGTAAGGACCTGCATACTTGGGACTAAACTTCTCTTTCATTCCAAATCTCATCACCCACTTCATGGGTGACACTTCAAGAAAACCCAATCATCGATTTCAAACTCTAAGTGTTTTCTCCTTACATTTGCATAGGACTTCTGACGATTCTGATATGTCTTTAGTCTATGTCTGATGAGCTAAACTTACTCCATAGCCTCATGAACCGAATATGACCCAATCAAGGTTGTTTCACCGACTTTGAACCAACCAACTGGGGACCTACATCTACGCCCATACAGTGCCTTATAAGGGGCCATCTGAATACTGGAATGGAAGTTGTTATTATAGACGAACTCTTTAAGAGGTAGGTGATAATCTCAACTACCCTTGAAATTGATCATGCAAGCTCTCAACATGTCCTCTAAGGTCTGAATGGTATGCTCTGCCTGACCATCCGTCTGCGGATGAAATGTTGTACTGATATTTACTTGAGTACTAAGACCTTTCTAAAATGATTTCCAGAAATGAGAGGTCAACTGAGGACCCCTATCTGATATGATAGATAGGGGAACCCCATGCAACGTGATTGTCTCACTGATGTAAAGTATTGCGTAATCCTCCGCTGAATCTATAGTCTTGACAGACAAGAAGTGAGCTGACTTAGTGACTATGTCCACTATCGCCCAAATGGAGTCATGTTGTCTTCGAGTATGGCGTAAACCTATATTGAAATCCATGTTTATAACTTCCCACATCCATGTAGGAATGTTAATCTCTAGAGTCAAACTTATCGGTTTCTGATGTTCTACTTTAACGTGTTGACAATTGGGACACTTAGCCAAAAAATCTATAATGTCTCTCTTCATGTCATTCAACTAAAAGAATTCTCATAGATCACGGCACATTTAGTGCCACCCGGATGTATAGAATACCTGGAATTATGTGCTTATATAAGGATTCGGTTCCTCAACTCTCCCACATTAGGAACACATAAGCGACCCTGGTAAGAAGCATATCATCTCCCCCTTGGGAGAAAACCTCAACTCTTTGCTGATGAACTACACCTTTCAACTGAAGTAATATATGATCGCTATCCTATTTTTACTTAACCTCCACTACCAATGAAAATTCTGACCCATTCTGAACTATCACATCACCATTTGATATTCCCATAAGGCAAACTCCTAAGCGAGCATGCCGGCGAACATCTTTGGCTAATTCTTTCTTCTTTTCCTCTATATGTGCTACACTACCCATGCATAGTTTGCTAACGGAGTCAACCACTATATTGGCCTTACCCGGATGATAGAGCACATTCATGTCATAGTCTTTTGAGGTATTCAAGCCATCTCCTTTTTCAAAGATTATATTCTTTCTAGGTGAACACATACTGGAGGCTCTGATGATCTGTGAACACATCAACATGAACACCATACAAGTATTGTCTCCAAATCTCTAGGGAAAACACTACAGCTACAGGCTCGAGGTCATGAGTCGAGTAGTTCTTCATGTTGAACTTAAGTTGTCTAGAAGCATAAGTTATAACCTTACCTTTCTACAACAACCCACAACATAGGCAACCCCTTGATGCATCACAATAAACCACATAACCGTTTGACCCAACTGGTAGAGTCAAGACAAGAGTTGTAGTCAACTTGGTCTTCAGTTTTGAGAAGCTTTTCTCACACTCATTTGACAACTAAACCTTGACCTTCTTTTAAGTTAACTTGGTCATTGGGGAAGTTATAGATGAAAATACTTCAACAAACCTCCGGTAGTAACCGACCAAACTCAAGAAACTTCTGATATCAGTCGGAGAGGTGGGTCTGGGCCAATGTTGTACTGCCTCATTTTTCTGAGAATCCACTCGGATCCCTTCGCTGGATTCCACATGACAAAGGAAAGCGATACAGTGTAACCATAATTCACATTTGATGAACTTATAAAATAGCTGACGATCTTTGATGGTTTGCAGAATAACTCTCAGATGAGTTGCATGCTCTTCCTCACTCCGAGAATAAATAAGGATATCATCAATACAGACGATGATGAACAAGTCCAAATACTATATGAACACCCTATTCATTAAGTCCATGAAAGTCGCCGGAGCATTTGTTAGTCCAAAAGATATAACTACAAATTTATAGTGACCATACTAAGTCATGAAGGCTATCTTTGGGATGTCACTATCTCTCACTTGGAGCTGATGATTGCCGGATCTGAGGTCTATCTTAGAAAAGCAACTAGCACCCTAAAGTTGGTTGAACAAGTCATCAATTCTGGGTATGGGATACTTATTCTTGATTGTGACTTTTTTCAACTGACGATAGTCAATGCACATTCTAATAGAACCCTTTTTTTTTCACGAACAACACTAGAGAATCTCATTGAGAGATACTGGGTCTGATGAAGTCCTTATCTAGAAGGTATTTCAATTGTTCTTTCAAATCCCTTAGCTCTGCTAAAGCCATCCTGTAAGCAGGAACCAAAATAGGTTGGGTATCTGGAAGGATATCTATTCCGAAGTTGATTTCCCTTTCGGCAGGGACTCCGAGAAGAACTTCTGGAAACACTTTTAGAAACTCATTTACCACCTGGACTGACTAAAGAGTTGGAGTTTTGAAGTTTGAATCCTTTACCCGAATAAGATGATACATATACCTTTTCGAAATCATTTTCCTAGCCTTAAAGTAAGAGATAAATCGACTTACAGGCACTGAGTTACTACCCTTCCACTCTAAGACTGGCTTATTTGGAAAGTGAAACCAAACGATCCTAGATCTATAATCGACTGAGGCATAACATGGATGTAACTAATCCTGCCTAGAATGATAACAAAATCTACTATTTCTAACTCTACAAGGTCTGCTGAGGTGACTTTCTAGGAAATTGTGACATGAAAATTTTTGTATACTAGGTCACCCAACTGGAGTAGAGACTGAAAAGGGTTTAGAGAGAGTATCTGGGCTGACACTCAATTTTACTGTTATATAAGGAATTGAAAAGAAAAGTGTAGCCCCTGGATCTAACAATTCATAAACATCTAAATGGAAAACTTGCAACGTACCAGCGACCACATCAGGAGAATCTTCTTGGTCCTGAAGAGCATACAAATTTTTCTGGCGCTGACCACCACTTGTACCAGCCGAGGCACCCTACTGACTGGGGTGACCTGCTAGAGCTGCTGAAGTTGTAGACTGAGCCTTATTACCTCCTTGTCATTGCAGAGCAAAAGGATAATCCTTTAACCTATGACCAGACTGTCCAGACCCGAAGCACCCCTCTCTGCCTGAAAGTCACTCTCTTTGATGATTCTTACCACACTTTGGACAAGTTGGAAAAGTCTGGCTACCTAAATCACTCCCCTGTGACTTAGAGCCTTATGCTCTCCCTTTTTGATCATGTCAAAACATGGGGGATGAAGCACTACCTGAAGAAGGGGCTGGGGCTATAGACCTCTGCTAAAACTGTGAGCGATTTCCACCGCCCAACCTTTACTGAGAGTATTCATAGTTCCCCATCCTAGAATTTTTTGTATACTTGGCCATTTCCCTAAGCTTATCTCCCTAAAAATGCTGAAAATGATTCATTAGTCTGGAGATATCCATATCTGCTAATAACATGGCATTCCTGCACTCAGTCTTCACCAGATCGGATACTCCAAACAAGAACTTGCTCATTTGTGCTCTTGAATCGGCAAGGATATCTGAAGCATACCTGGAGAGCTGGGTGAACTTCAGCCCATATTCGTGTACTGACGTTGAACCCTGCTTCAAGTTCATGAACTCCTAGGCCTTAGCCTCCCTCAACTCTCTTGGGAAGAACCTTTTCAGAAAAGCTCCAGTAAAACAGTCCCATGTCACAGGAGCTGCATCCGCACCCCTATTGTATTTCCACTGCGTGAACCAGATATGAGCCACATCCTTAAGCTGGTAGGATGCCAGTGATGAGTCCACAAATTGGACTCATTTAGAGCTATATTTTGATAGAATTAGTGTCCTCAAATACATATTTTGTCTCAATATCTGATGAAAACCTTTAAGTTTCAGGTATATAGGCTTGGAGACAAAGGATGGACACAATCAAGCGAAAAAGGAACAAAGGTAGCTGAAAGAACGAATAAGCGTGGACCTGAGGATCGCCGAACCCATTCGGCGTGTCGCCAACAGGTCTCATCCTCGCCTTTTGTTCCAGTGTGCTGAGCCCTGAAGGAAAGGATCAAATCACTGGTGAAAATGAGTAGTCAGCGTGTCACCGAGTAGCTTCGCGAAGCAGTACAATGTCGCCCAATGATCCAAAGTACGATGATGAAGAGGATAGAGCAAGACAACGATAAACCTACCAAAGGGCAGATCACTGAGTTGATCGGCGATCTCGAATAACAACGCCGAATGATCCGCTACGACACTGATTTTTGAAAAGTATAAATACTCGTTAAGAGTTGTAGTTAGAGGATCGAAGTTTTAGCCTTAAATAGTAATTTTTTCAGACTTTGCTTCTATTTTTGAGTTCTATGATTGAAGAGGGTTTTGAAGAACTTGAAAGTTCAAAGGGTTTCAACTCCAAGAAATTGGACTTGGGTCATGTGGATTCTTCAATCTGGGCTTGTTTTGAGACTTAAATCTTCATACCCATTTGAATGCAAACTCATTTTGGTATAAATTTCTATCTCTTTTACATGTCTAGCTAAAACCTTAATTCTTGGGGTGTGATTTTGTGAATATGGGTTAGATTATCTGTCGGGTCTTGCTTGTTGATGATTTATTTGTTGTTTAGATGTGATTTCGTTTAGTAGTTATGGTGGAACTTAATGAAATTATAGTTGTAAATATGATTTCACCTTTGTGTTTTCAGCTTGTTCGAGAGAGAGGTCGTAAAACTAAGACTACTAAATTGATGGCCGGTGGGATTGGGTCGACATGAGGTTCAACCCGAGAGAGTGAACCCTAGTCTCATTCCCACACATTCAGCTCGAGAGAGTGAGTGGGCTAAGGCGGAGGTTGTTCTTCATGCAGCAAATGGGTGTCTGAGAGGAACCCATTTGATTCGGGGTAAGTTGCTCGAGAGAAAATTTACCCCTCTCTAGTCTAGCCTAGTCACACATATTCAACAAATTTACTGTCAAAAGCATGTACCCAATATTTTAGTTTTTCCCGTATTCCTATCACATCCCAAGAACCCCATATCCCTGATTAGTACTTTTTGAATTCTTGTTGTTTTTGCTTACTTCTGACAAAATCCCCATCGTTAATTGAATCTTTTGTGTCACCTCTTAGATTTAAGATGTTTATATTCGGAAATATTTTTAGTTATGACTAATTAGAACTTATTTTATATTTCTACTAATTCTCAAAACCACTCCCTTGGAAACGATCCCAACTCTTGGTTGGGTTACTTTACTATTGTACGATCGTAGACACTTGCATTGGAAGTTGTGTCTTGATTACACAAACATCAAAATGGCGCCGCTGCCGGGGAGTGGTGTTATTTGAGAATTTTTAGATTAGTAGAATTTTTTGTTCTTCTTAATCATAGTTTACTCATTTAATTTTCAGTTTTGTTTTGAATATTTGTGTGTCACAACAGGACATATGAGTGCAAACGGGAAGAATAGCTACCAAGCGGGTCATCCAGTGGGTGGTGCTTTTCATCGAGACGACATCGATGATGTTAATAGTGTTTATGACCCTGCCCACATAGGTGGGATGGGTGCAATATTTATGCCACAAGCTGACGGAAATGCAATGTTTGAAGTTACTAGCACGACACTCCAGCACATACATTTAAGAGGTTTATTTGGAGGGTTAGAGCATGAAGATCTGCATGAACATATACAAAACTTTGTGGAACTGTGCACCCCTTTATCGTTCAAGAATCTATCTCAAGAATCCATATGGCTTCACTTATTTCCATTATTATTGACCGGGGGAGCTACTAAATGGTTGGTCGAGCTTCCAAACAACTTCATCAAATCATGGGAGGAGCTGGTTATGGCTGTTAACGAAAGGTTCCTTCCTCCATTAAGAATGATGAAACTGAGGGACGACATTCAGAATTTCAAGCAAAAGGAGGGTGAACCAATTCACGAATCATGGACAAGGTTCAAGAGATATTTGTGTAACTGCCCAACGCATGGACTGCCAGGTGAATTATTGCTCCAATACTTTTATCGTAGTATGGACTCGGTTAATAAAGGGATAGCTGATCAATTGGTACAAGGAGGAATAATGTTACAATCATTTGAAGTAGCCTCACTTCTCCTAGATGGTAGGACTAAAGTAAACCAGGCATGGTACACCAAAGATGATCAAGTTTCCCCACTGTGCTTCAGATTAACACAAGAACAACTCGACAAACAAAGGGAGAGGGACATAAACATCAAAAAGATGTTGTATCAAATGGAAATTCTACAAGAACACATGAAGGGGACATATGGAGTATTTTGAGTTGAGGAGGGTTCTTCTTTTGGTTACTCAAAACCGGGGGAGAATCAAGTTTGGAACTTCAGAAGATACGAGGAGGGTTTCCACCCACGCTATCAACAACGGGGCAGAAATCAAGGTTGGAACTATTATAGGGGTGAAGAAATAAAGAGATATTGGCAAGATTGGGATGAACAGGATGATCATGAAGAGGACCACACTCACTTGAGTGAAAGCCCGAAATCCAAAGGAAGTGCAAGTAGTCCTCGGGTAAATGATTTATTGTCACGCATACTCGAAAAAGTTGAAGGCTCTGATGATTTACTAAAAGGGATGAAAGATGACTTTTCATCATGGAACAGTAAAGTGAATTCTCAAAAGCGGCAGGAAGTTGACAAGGCAAAAATTGAGGTCATTGAGAAATTACGCCCCCCCCCCCCCGATTTCAGTGAAGGGTGTTCGCAGCTTCTTGGGGCATGCAAGGTTTTACTGAAGGTTCATTAAATACTTTTCAAAGATACCCATTGTGCAAGCTCTTAGAGAAGGAAGTGAAATTCTATTTTGATAACGCTTGTATGGTTACATTTCACTATTTGATAGAGAAAGTAGTAACCACCCCAATTATCATCATCCCTAATTGGTCTGAATCTTTTGAAGTAATGTGTGATGCTAGTGGTATGGCATTGGGGGTTGTATTGGGGGTAAAAGTGCAACAAATTATTTCACCCAATTTATTACGCAAGCAGGACCCTAAATAGTGCCCATCGCAATTAAATGGTCACTGAACAAGAGTTTTTTGCGGTAGTCTATGCATTTAAAAAGTTCCGGGCATACTTGCTAGGCACCAAAGTAATCGTACATACTGATCATGTTGTACTCTATTACTTGATGGCAAAGAAAGACGCAAACCAAGATTGATAAGGTGGGTGCTACTATTACAAGAATTTGATTTTGAGGTAAAAGATTGGAAATGATACGAAAATCAAGTGGTTGATCACTTATCAAGGTTGGAAGTCAGGGAAAATGCTGATCATGAGGTCAACATAGACGACTCATTCCCGGATGAACATGTATTTGTAATATCTCTCAAACATACGCCATGGTATGCAGACTTTGCAAATTACATTGTGTGTGGGTTGATGCCGGATGAGTTGACCTTTTACCAACAGAAGAGGTTCATGTTCGATGTTAAATAGTACTTTTGGGATGAACCATACTTGTTTTGAGAGTGTGTTTACCATGTCGTTAGAAGGTGTGTTCCGAAAGAAGAAGCGGTCAAAATTCTCCATACTTGTCATACCTCCCGAGTGGGAGGTCACCATAGTGGTATTCACACCGCCGCTAAAGTGCTCCAGAGTGGATATTATTGGCCGTCCCTCTACAAGGATGCACATGAATTTGCGAAGAAATGCTCTCAATGTCAGCAGCATGGCGGAGTGTCTAAAAGACATGAATTACCTCTCACTCCTATTTTAGAGGTCGATCTATTTGATATATGAGGGATCAATTTCATGGGCCCATTTGTAAGATCATTTGGAAATAAATATATCTTGGTGGCTGTAGATTATGTTTCCAAATGGGTGGAAGCTAATGCACTTCCAAACAACGAAGGAAAAAGTGTTGTCCAATTTTTGAAACGTTACATCTTTGCAAGATTTGGCACTCCTAGGGATATTATTAGTGATGGGGGATCCCACTTTTGCAATAAATGGTTCTCAATGGCACTAAGCAAATATAGGGTAAAGTACAAGGTACAACTCCTTATCATCCCCAAACAGGTGGCCAGGTCGAGGTATTAAAACCAGAGATCAAAAGCATCGTGGCAAAGACAGTGAATGCCAATAGAACTGACTGGTCTAAGAAGCTCGATGATGCACTTTGAGTATATCGGACCGCTTACCAAACACCTATTGGTATGTCCCCATATCAGTTGTTTTTGTAAGGCGTGTAATTTGCTCGTCGAGTTGGAACACAAAGCATTGTGGGCATTGAAATCTTTAAATTTGGACTGGTCAAAGACTTGAAGGGGAAGGGTAGAGCAGTTGAACGAACTGGATGAATTCAGACTCAGATCTTATGAAAGTTCAGCCATTTACAAAGAAAAGATGAAGAAATAGCATAATGCTCGAATACTCAAGCAGGACTTTAAGGTGGGAGATTGGGTATTGCTGTACAACTCGCGACTTAGACTCTTTCCTGAAAATCTAAAATCGAAATGGTATGGTGCTTTTAGATTAACGTGGGTGTTCACCAATGGTGCCATATAAGTTGAAGATCAAGAAGGACCCCCATTTAAAGTGAACGGTCAACGTCAGAATTTATATCTTGGGGAATGTCAAGAGATTTCTTTGGTTGAAGTGGTGTATCTAGAGGATGTTTGAAAGCACTTCCTCGTCGTGCCACGATGTTAAATAAGGCTTTGTTTGGGAGGCAACCCAAAACCCCTAATTGATTTTATGTTATGGTAAAATAATGGTGTGTTGTTTGTACAGGTTGAAGTGTGGAAGGTGTTTGAGAAGTGCAGGGTGGCGAGCAACAAGTCCAGTCGGCGAATCACCGAGGAGTTCGGCCACCACGAACTAAGCCACCGTTAGACTCAGGACCAACTTACATTGGAGTCTGTAAAACTCGGCGAGCACACAAAATTATTGGTGAATCACCGACATCTAGACGGAGATCATCGTTTGGACTCCCACAATACATGGAGGTTCTATAAACATCAGCGAGGCAAATTACTACTTGGCATTTCGCCGAATAGATCAGCGATCGGGACTAATGTCACCGAATGGGCAAAAAATGAACGGTTTTGCAAGCCAACGGTTTAAAATTTTCAAACTCATTCACTTTCCCTCACTCTTTCATCTTCCCAAATTCACACCTGCACTCTAGTTTATATATTTCTTGCGTTTTTAGAATATTATTAGTGTTGATTTGTGCTCGGAGTTGGATTACATTGCCGCCTAGCATTTCAATCCTCTCGTAGTCTACATCAAAGGTTGGTTTCCAAGCCCTACGATTCCTCTCCTTGAAATTTCTACTCAAATGAAATGGCATTACTTTAATGATGTGTGTTGGGCATCTATGCTAGGATTAAAATATTTGTTTTTCTGTTAGGTTCACAATTTTTGCCCGTAATTAGTTAAATAGTGAATTCCTGAAGGTTTCACTTTATACTGGATGAAAAATTGTGGGTTGTGCATGATTGTCACTGGATCTAAGCCTAATTTGAGTTGTGCATACCTTAATTTTGTTTTCAAGGGTTGCGAGGTTAATTCAGGAAATTGGGTCAAAGACAGGCACGTTGGGTCATTTGGAGAGTTGGGTCGAGCTCGCCGAATCACTCGGCGGTTCACTTTAAATCCCCACCTCGCCTTTAATTTAATGTCAAATATGATGTTGAATTCTGTAACTTTTGGCAAGAAGAATGATGTCGCCGAACGCATTCGGCGCCTCGCCGAAAGACTTCCTGTTCGCCTTTTGTCTGCACCATTGTACTCTCTATGCACTACACTCGCTGAACCGCTAAAGTAGTTGCACGCTTCGCCAACTAGTCGGCAAAGTGATTCTGCAATTGAACTGCCTTGCTTTTGTCTGAATACTTTCCAACTTTTTCTTGAAGCTTTGCAGAAATGGCTAGACCAAAAGTAGCTGGAAGGGATATGCCACCCCAACAAACAAGAGCGAAAATTTTTAGGAAAAATACAAACGTAACAAATCCTCCCAAAATGGATAATGAGGGCAAGAAGGCCAGTGCCAGCAAGAGAACAAATCCCCGAGACCCCACTATTCCTTCGTGGAGACGTGGATTCTTCACAGCTATCCACTCCTTTTTGGCGGCTCATGACTTGGACAATCTTAGTAAGTCAGTTGATGCTGAATCTTCTGAAGAAGCTCCGGGGGTCATTATCAAATTCCAAGCTGACACATTGGGCACTGATGCCCAGACAGATGGAGCGACTGTGTAGGCAGGATTTTTCTCTACCTCCCTCTCTATCTTTCTTTATTCTTAATTCTGGATACTCTGTTATTTGCATTTGAGGACAAATGTTTTTATTTGTGGTGGGGTGAGGCCCACCTTTGTGTTCTTTTGATATTCGTATTTTGTTTATATTTGGGCTTTGTGATTAAATTGTGTTTACATTGCTTCTGTGGATGTTTGAGCTTATGGCTCCTTTTGTTTGAAATTGCAAAATGATTTTGACCCGTCTGAAATTTTTTGCCACCTCTCATTTGTTGAATGTGGCAGTTCTTTTGCAAAATTTAAGTCTCGATTCCGATCAATATCGATGACTTGAATAGTGCTCTCAATCGAACGAACATGAATGTGCGGCTACGATGAGGCCAAATGAAGTCGCACAGACAATATGTGAACTCTTTGCATCTCGTTATGACTAGCCTAGTATCGAATTGAGTCTCTTGTGATGATCATTGCACACTAGCAAAAGTGTAGAGTCTTGTTTGACTGTAGTGTCAATGCCTAGTGTAATGAGCTTTCTTTGAACCATGCATGAGAGATCCCAGAATTTGCCCCGTTGGTCCGGTCAACTAAGTGATGCTATCTCTTGATATGATCTTAGGCAACTTCTAAGAGTGTGAGGCAATTTGACATATACCTCTTTTGTGACCTACCTTGTGAGTGTGTGAACCGCTTTTGAACACCCCTTAATCCTTACCTTTCTTTGGAAGAAACTTGATGAAAACTAGACGTTTATTTATCCATCACCCATAATCCTCATGAAGTTGTGGTTTGTTGAATAGCTAACTTAGGCCAAAAGCCTAAGTTGGGGGTGTGGTGAAAAGAAAAGGGCAAGTCAAGAAGTGCAAGGAAAGCCTCCTTTTACCCATGGTTTTCAGAAAAATGGAACCCCTCCATATATATAAAGAAAAAAAAGAGAAAGAAAAAGAAAAAGAATGAAAAAGAAAGTTGTGGAATAAAGTACAAAAGAAATGGGGTTCCAAAACAATCCATGGAAACTGAATAATAGGATGACTTATGAGAACTAAAGAGAATGATGAAGGAAAAGGAAAGGAAGTGTTATGAGCACCATATTTCATAAGGATGAAAGTCACTAAGCCTAAATGACCATACCTTTGCACTAAACCCCATTACAAGGCTTGGAAAGACCTTTTTGATCTTGAGTGAGCTGAAACAAATGTTGATTAGAAAATACGGGTAAACCTATGACTGAAATTATGCATTTTCTTCCTTGTGAGAGTGAGCGTTGCATTTGATTCCAACACTTTAAGTGATTAAACCTTTGTGTGTGAAATTGGAATCATTTCTTATGTGAGGGCATTTGAACACTTTGGTTAAGCTTGAGCATGAGGTTCTTCGATATTGGTGAGTCATAACTTGAATCTTTCAGTGCACATTTGATCTTTGCATAAGTAAATTGAGTCTTGTTGTGTGCATTCATCATTGAGTCTTGTGTAGCACTGTTTGAGACACCCTTTTTTGAACGGCTGAACTTGAGTTTGCTTGAGGACAAGCAAATGTTTAAGTTGGGGGTGTTGATGTGTCCACAAATTAGACTCATTTAGGGCTAAATTTAAATAGAATTAGTGTCCTCAAATGCATATTTTGTCTCAATATCTGATGAAAACCCTTAAGTTTCAGGTATATAGGCTTGTAGACAAAGCATGGACACAATCAAGCAAAGAAGGAACAAAGGTAGCTGAAAGAACGAAGAAGTGAGGACCTAAGGATCCCCGATCCTATTCGGCGTGTCGCCAGCAGGTCCCATCCCCACCTTTTGTTCTAGTGAGCTGAGCACTGAAGGAAAGGATCGAATCGGCGGTGAAAAGGAGCAATCGAGGTGTCACCGAGTAGCTCCGCTAAGCAGTACTATGTCGCCCAATGATACAAAGTACGACGATGAGGAATGATAGAGCAAGATGGCGATGAAACCTACCAAAGGGTGAATCGCCGAGTTGATCGGTGATGTCGACTAACGATACCGAATGATCCGATGCAGCACTGATTTTTGAAAACTATAAATACTCGTTAAGAGTTGTACTTAGACGATCGAATTTTTATCCTTAAATAGTAATTTTTCAGACTTTGCTTCTATTTTTGAGTTCTAAGTTTGGAGAGGGTTTTGAGGAACTTGAAGGTTCAAAGGGTTTCAACTCCAAGAAATTGGACTTGGGTCTTATGGATTCTTCAATCTTGGCTTGTTTTGAGACTTAAATCTCCATACCCATTTGAATGCAAACTCATTTTCGTATAAATTTCTATCTATTTTACATGTGTAGCTAAAACCCTAATTCTTGGGGGGTGATTTTGTGAATATGGGTTAGATTATTTGTTGGGTCTTGCTTGTTGATGATTTATTTGTTGTTTAGATTTGATTTTGTTTAGTAGTTTTGGTGGAACTTAATGAAATTGTAGTTGCAAATACGATTTCACCTTTGTGTTTTCAGCTTGCTCGAGAGAGAGGTCGTAAAACTAAGACTACTAAATTCATGGCCGGTGGGATTGGGTCGACATGAGGTTCAGCTCGAGAGAGTGGACCCTAGTCTCATTCCCAAACATTCAGCTCGATAGAGTGAGTGGGCTAAGGCGGAGGCTGTTCTTCATGCGGCAAGTGGGTGTCCGAGAGGAACCCATTTGATTCGGGGTAAGTTGCTTGAGAGAGAATTTACCCCCTCTATAGTCTAGCCCAGTCACAAATATTCAACAGATTTACTGTCAAAAGCATGTGCCCAATAGTTTAGTTTTTCCCGTATTCCTATCACATCCCAAGAACCCCATCTCCTTGATTAGTACTTTTTGCATTCTTGCTGGTTTTGCTTACTTGTGACAAAACCCCCATCGTTAATTGACACTTTTGTGTCACCCCTTAGATTTAGCATGTTTATATTCAGAAATGTTTTTAATTATGACTAATTAGAAATTAATTTTATTTTTCTACTAATTCTCAAAACCACTCCCTTGGGAATGATCCCAACCCTTGGTTAGGTTACTTTACTATTGTACGATCGTAGACACTTGCATTGGAAGTTGTGTCTTGATTATGCAAACATCAGCCAGCTCCACCCTATATGTACCTGTCACTTGCATAACCTCAATAATATTCTTGACCTCATCAATGAAGGTCTATAGGTCCTCACCTACTGAAACGACCCCAAAAATGCCCGAAAATGTGCTTTGGAAACACCTATAATTGTAATTTCCATATATCTCAAAATCCGTGCATGATTTCGGAAATTCGACTTCATATTCTTATTCAGGGGGTCAAATTGAGTGG
>JAJOOO010023000.1:0-28791 GCA_029582685.1 Solanum piurae | reverse complement strand
TGAGCGCGTTTTCCAAGAATGTTGACCAAAGTCAACCTTAGGCCAAATTTCAAAGGCTAAAACGCCAAATGATCCAAACTCGCATCGAAGGCCTCGATACCCGTTCCAACTATGCTACTAGCCTAAAATGACCCTTCCGGAGCTGATGGAATCGTCAGAATTGGATTCCGATGTCATCTTCTTGAACTTTTGATCGAAAATGATCGTTTAAAGTTCATAAGCTCCAAAACACTAAAACTCGCACCAAGACCAAACGAACGACCAGGTGACCGAACTGTCAGTCCCAGCAAGTCATAAATGACTTGGGGTTGCTATAGGAATGCTCTAAACGACACACAAAAGGCAAGACACAAAAATGACCAAGAGGGTCATTACAACCAATCCTCAAGACTCTTTGTCAGACCTATGAAGCTAGGCTCTGATACCATTTGTCCTAACTCAGAAATGGATGTGATGACACTAGTCTATTCTCACCAAGACAAGTAAGCCTCAACCCAACGAAAATGAAAGTAATGTGGAAGATCAAGCAAGAACGAGATAAAAGCAAAAAAACTTATTCATTCTATTTACATTCCAGAACATGGTTGTCACGTGTACAAGCCACTAGAACATAAAGAGCGGAATTCATAAATAAGTACAAGTCTCAAATCTTTGTTTCTCAAATAGAATAAAACATAAAAGGAAGAACTAGAGGGCCAACCGGGATGACAACCATATTCCTCTCAACAGTCCATTGACAAGCCTCAAAGATGGGATAGAAAGAGAAATCACGTTATATCGGGCTCGAAACCTACACAAGTGTAATAGCAACGAGTGAGTACCAACAACATGGTACCCAATAAGCAATATAATAACCGAAGAAACCTAGATAAAAATGAATACTCCTTTCATCCCAACCGAACCTCCTCAAACTACAACCTGCATAGAAATCAGACAACCTAACAATTCTACAATATATAGCTCATAAGGCTCAATAGTCATAGTACACTAGTCATAATTGAGCATGCTTCAAGTAAGTCAATCTCAATGTCAAGTAGATCAATCACACATATCAAGTGCATCAATCACAGTTAACAAGTAAGTCAAACATAAGCATCAAAATGCATCAATTCACAATAATCAGTTTCTTGCTTGAACTATTTCCCATCTTGATAATATAACTAGTCAGAACCATTTTCCATTAGCTTTATATCAAATTAGTAGCGGAACCATTTCCCATCGACTTTATATCAAATCACTAGCCAGAACAATTGTTCATCAGCTTTATATCAAATCACTAGCGGAAACTATTTTCCATCGACTTTATATCATTTCACTAGCCGAAACCATTTCTAATCGTCTTTATATAACTTCACTAGCTGGAACCATTTTCCATCAATTTTATATCATTTCACTAGCCGAAAACATTTTCCATCGGCTTTATATAACTAGTTGGAACTATTTCCCATCAGCTTTATATCACAAGTCTCATGATGGTGTACAAAAATCAATGTACATAAACTAGTTCACCCCATAAGTAAGTGACAACATTCAAGCAATTCAAGTCGATATTCATTCTATCAAGCATTTCATCAATCAATCAATAAGGGTAACAACAAGGAAATTCACAAACATTTTTATCATCATAAAGACTTTTCATTTCAACCCCTTTTTATTCATTAATATTTATCAAGTAGATAATTAACCCTTCACCCCATTTTCATTACTCCCAATACAAACACAACAAAGGAAATACACCAATTCTACTAGAATACAAGGTTTAGAAGATCACTTGCCTTAATTCGACCAACTAGTAACCCGACACTTGATTCTTCCCCTTCCGACCAATATCTAAAGCCAGACAATTTATGTCAATTAAGTATTCACAATAAATTTCCATAAATAGCAATACCCAACTCAATACTATGAAAAATGGGTCAATCAACAAAACCCAATTATGGAAATAAAGTTTTAAACTAAAATTTTGTATGATCTTATATCAATATGTGTATACTTTTTTCATTTCATTTCTCCATATTGTGTGCCTAAGAAATAATGAATAAAAAGAATTTATTTTAAATTTAACCTTTAACTCTTTTAATATATTCATTATTCATATATCTTGTTCATCAATACCAACATTAATAATGGAGAGTATTATAGTATTTATATTTTTTTAAAAGAATTAATCTTAAGGAAAAATGAGAAAATAAATTAAATATATCTTAGTTTTGTAAATTGATATTAAGACAAATATTGTTATTAATGTGGATATATAAGTATTAAGTAATATGGGATAGAAGGAATAATTCAGTAAATTTTGTGGTCTTTAATTTAAACTTGCCATATAATGTGTTGGAATTCAAAAATATTACTCCCCCATTTTTCGACAAGTGTCATCTTAGCAAAAAATCACGCTCTTACCAAATTATTAAATTCAATATAGAGTTTGCTAAGCTATCTCTATTTAATAAATGTCTCTTGAAATATCAACTCTAATAAAGAAAATTGGGTACTCCTTCTACTCCAATATAAATGAACTGTTGAGACTTTCTATATAGTTAAAAATAAGTAAATTTATCATAATTCCATAGTGTATTGTTTTCCTAAGATGACATTTAATTTGACAGGGTAGGATTCCAAATTTATTAACTCAAGATTGTAGCTCGACACTAATTATGGCGTAGGAAGTTTCTAGAACTTTCCATTGTGATTCTTCTTGTCATACACATCACGTTTTTGTGAAGGTTATGAACGATGAGTTTGATAAAGTGAATGAATCGGCATTTAACCAATTATGGATGTCCTTAGAGATCGAGGTACGTTCAATGGCATACTTTTTTTGACATAAAATAATATTGTTTATATATGATTAAAATTATTTTGTGTAGGTTCTCGAAACCAATAAAATGCATATAAATCCACTCATTCAATCACTTGAGGTGAGGTATACCAATGATGTTGCACTTCAAAGTACCTTACTATAATTTACCTGAATTCTCTACTCGTCTAAATTATGTTGGTTGGACTCTCCAAAAATAATGACACATGTCCAACATGAATCTGTAGATATTTTTGAAGAATCCAAGCAACATATAGATATTTTCACTCAGTTGGGGTGCTTTTTTAGGGTATGATTAGTAGAGAATTCCAAAACATTTACTTGTTGAAGAAGGAAGTTGATCCGTCCTTCTTCCGGAATCTAGTTTGTGATTTTTCAATGATGCTCGCACTGTTATATACAACCTGACTACGACTCTTTATGTTTTTTTTGTTATTTTTATGAGCCAATTTCATTTTTTTAGTTTTACTATGTTCGTTGATGACTTGTGTTACTTTCATTTTATTTTAGTGAGTCGTCACCAGTTGTGGATTTTGATTTTATAAAAAAATCATTGTTTCAAGCTGAAAGGAAGATTGGCATGGTGAATTGTTTGGTTCTTAAAGTAGCCATAAGAATTCTTCTTCATAATGATGCCATTTGATTTGTTCAACTTCTTTTGTGCAACATTGGAGCATGTGCTCTTGTGAATGGATGTTCTGTTTTTATCGAGGCAGCTGACAATAATTCCAAGAACGAGTATGATTCTTTCTATCCTACTATTATTACCGCTTATGTCTTCATAAATATTTTGTTTTGCGTTCTTTCAGTCGAAAGTCTACCATCTGTTGGGTATAGCAAGAGTTAATGGGAAATGGAGGGAAGATTAAAAGAGAAATTGGAAAAGATTCTCTTACGCTTTATCAGAAGGCATTTCTCCCTCATTGGTGGTGGAAAGAAAAATAGAAGTGTTTAAATAGAGAAAGACTTCTATTAGTTGTTAAAAGGGTTGGAAAGAGGGAGCCCCCTAGCGGCGGCGGCGACGTCGCTCGCTCGGCTTTGGCTTTGGAAAATGATTGAGAGTTTATTTTTTGGGCAAAGTTTTCTTTTATTTATTTATTTAATTAATTAAATGGCCAAAACATTTCAGTTATTTAGTTAATTAACTGAAACGTTCCGACCCGACTAGGATCCGCGTGACCTATTTTAATTAAAATATTTTCCCATTTTATTTGAATTTCCCGCTGTTGGAGATGCCTGTTCTAAAAGGTCGCAACTTTCAGGAACAACCATGACCGTTTGAAAGGTTGCAAACTTTCATGAATGGTCGTGTGGATTCTGAAAGGTTTGCAACCTTTCGGAATCAGTTCTTCTTGGCTATAATTACCCGTAATTCTTTAGACTTTTTACTTACGAAAATTTAAGATTTCTTCTTCTTCTTTTGCACAAATTTTCTTCGTGTACTTTACAGTCGTTGAGTGGCTCACTGACACCAGCGTTTTGGGTATCAATACACTGGTGATTGAGATCATTCTATCTTGGGAGGACATATTCCAAATCAAACTTCGGATACTAGAGGGAAATAATTTCCTTAAGGGGACACTGTGCATTCAGTGCGATTGATCTTCTTTCCATTCTCTTTTTTTTCCAGATTCTGGTACGCTTTTACAGATTTTAGCTTTGTGAATTAATTTATGTTCTTCACTGGTTCATTAAACTTTGGTAACTTCGTGTTTCTACAAAGTTTGTTGTACTCAGTAGTACTGTTTTAAACACAGATTGCATAACAATCTTAAGGAAATTTTTTTTTTTTTTTTCTATATTTCTGATGGAGACAAAAACCTTTGTGGTTTTATACTCCTATTAAGTTTGCAATTTAAGTTATTGCTTACTGAGCCATTTGTATTGATTTTTGTTTATTATAGATTCAAAAATGGCAAATAATAATGTTACGGAGGTTGTTGCTGCACCAACCCGAACTATTGTACCACCAGTAGAGAAACCAAGAAAATTCTCTGGTGTGAATTTCAAAGGATGGCAGCAATGGGTATTTTCCAGGCTTACCACTCTTGGTCTGTAGAAATTTACCAATGAAGAAACTCTGGTGCCTACTGCTGATATGTCAGACAGAGAAAAAATCATGATTATTGAAGCATGGAAACAGGCAGCCTTCCTATGTAAGGGCTACATTTTGAGTGCTTTAGAGGATGAATTATATAATGTCTATAGTGCAATGAGAAGAAATATAAGACAGAAGATGCATGCTTGAATGTGCTCGTAATGTTTTTAGACTATAAAATGTCAGATAGTAAAACTGTTGGATAACAAGTGCAGGAACTTCAACTTATTTTCTATGATCTGATTGCTGAGGACATGGTAGTTAATGAAGCGTTTCAAGTGGCTGCAATGATTGAGAAGTTACCTCTTTCGTAGAATGACTTCAAGAATTATCCAAAGCACAAACGTAAGGAAATAAAGCTTAAGGATCTTGTGATTCGGCTCAAGATTGAGGAAGATAACAAGACCGTTGAAAAAAAGTCTCATAAGAGTTCAAGAATAATTGGAGTTAATATTGCTGAAGAAGCTCCTACCAAAGGCAAGAAGAGAAAGAAGTTCAACGGACAGTAGTCAGAACAGTCCAAGAAGAAATTCAAGGGCAACTGTTACAACTGTGGTAAGGCTAGTCATAAGTCTTCTAACTGTCGTTCTCTAAGAAAGGACAAAAACAAAGACAAAGGCAAAATTCAAGCAAACATCGTGGAAGAGATGGAAGATATAGATGACCTTTGTGCAATGATCTCGGAGTGCAACTTAGTTGGAAATCCCAAGGAGTGGTTTATCGACTCAGGTGCTACTCTACATATTTTCTCTACAAAAGAAGCCGTTGCAATGTACACTCCTGTTGAGTTCGATGAAGTTTGTTCATGGTGAACACAACAACAACAAGGATTGTAAAAACTGGGAAAATAATGTTGAAAATGACATCCGGCAAGGTGTTGACTTTGAACAATGTCTGCACGTTACTACTATTAGGAAAAATTTAGTTTCTGATGCACTGCTCGTTAAGAACGAGTTTAAGTGTGTCCTAGTTAGTGACAAAGATGTAATAAGTAAGAATGGGATGTTCTTAGGAAAGGGCTACCTCAATAAGGGCCTCTTCAAACTTAATGTAATGGTTGTTGACAGTATTAATAAGAATTCTGCTTCATTTACTTATTGGATTCAAATGATTTATGGCATGCCCGTTTGGGACATATAAATTACAAAGTCTTGCAAAAATTGATTACTTTTTGAAGTATTGCCTGATTTCAAATGTGATGAATCAAAATGTGAAATTTGTGTGGAAAGTAAGTTTGTTACACATCCTTATAAGTTTGTTGACAGGAATTCAAAACATTTAGACTTAATTCACACAGATATATGCGATATGAAGTCAATACCATCTCGTGGTGGCAAAAAGTATTTTATAACTTTTGTTGATGATTGTACTTGATTATGTTATGTATATTTGCTTAACAGTAAGGATGAAGCAATTGATGCATTTAAGCAATACAAAAATGAAGTGGAAAATCAATTGAATCTAAAGATAAAAGTGATCCGGAGTGATCGGGGTGGAAAATACGAATCTCTTTTTGCATAGATATGTTTGGAATATGGTATTATTCATCAAACTACTGCACCCTATACACCACAGTAAAATGGTTTGGCGGAACGGAAGAACAGAACATTAAAGGAAATGATGAATTCCTTGATAATCAGCTCTGGTTCACCGCAAAACCTGTGGGGGGAAGCCATCCTTACGGCTAACAAGATACTCAATAGGGTACCCCGTAGCAAAACACAATCGATTCCATATGAGTTATGGAAAGGAAGGAAACCCAACTTGAAATATTTCAAAGTGTGGGGGTGTCTAGCAAAGGTAGAGTCTCCTTTACCCAAGAGAATGTAAATTGGACCCAAAATAGTGGATTGTGTATTTATTGGATATGCTTTGAACAGTAAGGCCTGTCGGTTTTTGGTTCACAAATCGGATAATCCTGAAATTCATGTGAATAATGTAATTGAGTCAGATAACGATGAGCTCTTTAAACATATTTATCCGTATAAAATAGAATGTGAGTCGACAAGAGAAAGACCTAAATGACCACGAGAAGAATTAACGAAAAATACACTACCTAATGAGGATCCTAGGCGTAGTAATCGCCAATGAAAATCCACTTCTTTCAGACCAAATTTTGTAGCATTCTTGCTTGAAAATGAGCCTCAAACATTTAAAGCAACTATGTCTTCGTCTGAGTTAATATATTGGAAAGAAGCAGTCAATAGTGAGATCGAATCAATTTTAAGTAACCATACTTGGGAATTGGCTGATCTTCCTCCAGAAATAAACCTTTAGGATGAAAGTGGATATGTAAAAGGAAAATGAAAGCCGATGGGACTATTGACAAATATAAGGCTAGACTTGTAGTCAAATGATACAAACAAAAGGAAGGTCTAGACTACTTTGATACATACTCTCCAGTAATAAGGATAACATCAATTAGGATGTTAATAGCACTAGCAACATTGTCTGATCTTAAAATCCACCAAATGGATGTAAAGACAGCCTTCTTAAATGGAGATTTGGAGGAAAAAAATTATATGGAACAACCTGAAGGGTTTGTAGTTCCAAGTAAAGAAGAGAAAGTGTGCAGGCTTGTGAAGTCGCTTTATGGGCTCAAGCAAGCACCCAAACAATGACATGCTAAATTTGACCAAACATTGTTGGCAAATAGATTCATGTGATAAGTGTGTTTACATTAAAAATGTTCTGAATCATGAAGTCATTGTTTTTCTATATGTTGATGACATGTTAATAATAAGTAAAGATATTGACGATATAAATGTTACTAAGCACATGCTGTCCAGCAAGTTCGATATGAAGGACTTAGGAGTTGCTGATTTGATCGTAGGGATAAAGATTCTCAAAACTTCTCAGGGACTAGCATTAACTCAATCTCATTATATTGAAAGAGTATTGGATAAGTTCAATACTTCAATTTCAACATTGTCAAAACTTCAATTGATTTAAGCTTTACATTTGAAAAGAATGAAGATGAAAGTGACTCTCAATTGGAATATGCCAGAGTGTTGGAAAGTTTGATGTATATTATGAATTATACGTGACCAGATATAGCATGTGATATTAGCAAACTGTGTCGGTTCACTAGTAATCCTATTTAAACTCACTGGATGGTAATGAAATGTGTATTGGGGTATCTCAAACATACACAACACTATGCTTTGCATTATAATAAATATCCTGTCGTGATTGAAGGATATAGTGATGCAAATTGGATCATCGGGTCAAATGAAGTAAAATCCACAAGTGGTTATGTGTTTACACTTGGTGGAGGAGCAGTCTCTTGGAAATCGTCCAAACAAACATGTATCGCTCGCTCTACAATGGAATCTGAATTTATTGCTTTAGATAAGGTCGGTGAACAAGTTGAATGGCTTCAGAATTTCTTAGAGGATATTCCATTCTGGCCGAAACTTGTGGGACCTATTTGCATACATTGTGATAGTCAAGCAGCAATAGGTAGGGCAGGGAGCATCATGTACAATGGGAAGTCTCTTCATATACGTTGGAGACATAACACAGTAAGACAACTGCTCTCTAGTGGAATTATCACAATTGACTATGTGAAGTCAAGCGATAATGTGTCAGATCTACTAACGAAAGGCCTAGTAAGAGGGGCAGTTGAAAGATCATCTAAGGGAATGGGTTTACGGCTTAGGAAAAGTCATCATGGTAGTAAACTCTATCTAGCAGACTGGAGATCCCAAGAGCTAGATTCAAGGAGAAAAACAAAGTTTTGACTGACGGTTCGACATTGTCAATCAACTCAATCCATTCTCATGATGAAGACAATGTTCAGGAACGAGGTTAAAACATTAAGACTTGTTAATGAAGCTATTAAAGCTTAAAGTTTTTAATGATTTTCTAAGTTTGGCAGATTTGACCAAATAGTGTATTTACAAAATGACACGGTTAGAAATCGCCTATGTGAGTGTGAAGTGTAAGTCGCTTCAAAGAGAATTTTTTGTCAAAAGCCTATTCTCTATACACTCATGAAACTAGGAGGTGTTCATGGCTTAAACGAACACAACCGAAAGAACCATAAATGGTAAAGGGTAAATTGTGTGACATATGTCTGTCAAGGTATACACCAAAGCTTGACGGTTCAAAGATATCGCATCTACCGATTGACCGAGAATATCCGACATGTGTTCACTATGGAAAGTCCAAGGGGAAACCTACTTATCTATATGCAATTGGTCCTTACCGTCCGTGCATTCCTTTATGTTATGACCATTCCCCATTAATGTGGGGGATTGTTGGGTATAACAAGAGTTAATGGGAAATGGAGGGAAGATGAAAAGAGGAATTGGAAAAGATTCTCTTATGCTTTAAGAAAATACATTTCTCCTTCATTGGTGGTGGAAATAAAAATAGAAGTGCTTAAATAGAGAAACACTTCTATAAGTTGTTAAAAGGGTTGGAAAGAGGGATTCCCCTTGCGCCGTCGTCATCGTCGCTCGCTCGGCTCGGCTTCGGCTTCAGCTTTGGAAAATGATCTATCGAGAGATTATTTAGTTAATTATTTATTTAATTAATTAAATTAAATTAAATGGATAAAACATTTCAATTATTTAGTTAATTAACTGAAACATTTCGACCCGACTCAGATCCACGCGACTGTTGGGGATGATTGTTCTTAAAGGTTGCAACTTTCAGGAACAATCATAACCGTTTGAAAGGTTGCAAACTTTCTTGAATGATCGTATGGATTCTTAAAGGTTGCAACCTTTCGGAACAAGTTCCTCTGGCCCATAAATACCCATAATTCTTCTGACTTTTTACTTACGAATTTTTTTAATTTCTTCTGCACAAATTTTCTTCGTGTACTTTACTGTCGTTGAGTGGCTCCCTGACACCAGCGTTTTGGGTATCAATACACTAGTGATTGAGATCATTCTATCTAGGGAGGACATATCCAAATCAAACCTCGGATACTAGAGGGGAATAATTTCCTTAAGGGACACTGTGCATTCAGTGGACTTGATTTTCTTTCCATTCTATTCTTTTCCAGATTCTGGTACGTTTTTACAGATTTTAGTTTAGTGAATTGATTTCTGTTTTTAACTGGTTCATTAAACGTTGGTAACTTCGTGTTTCTGTAAAGTTTTTTGTAATTAGTAGTATAGTTTTAAATACAAATTGCATAACACCATCTCTCTACCTGAAAAGGTATGCAGGGTTGAGGTTTGCATACACTATACTCTCTCAAAACCTTACTCATGAGACTATAGTAGATATGTTATTTGTCTTAGGTTATCTGACAAAACTTTCCGCCTTATCTGTGTAGGTGTCTGGAGGCAGTGTTGCTCCCAATTGCGCACGCAAGTGTACGTGGTCGCGCAAGTAATATAGTGTCTCTTAAAAGAACTAGATTATTGAACCCAAAGGACTTGTCAATTAACTATTTTTACTAAATTATACTGGTCTAATTATTTATTTAAGAGTCCCAAAAGAAAAGAATGCAAGAACAAAATAATAAAATTACTTACAATTGTTGGAAAATTCCAGGGTTACAGCATGAAATGAATCTCATGTATCATATTATTGGCTTAGAAATAATTTTAGTTATCAAGTTACTAGTTTACATGGTTAATTGTATGAGTCGGATCTCTAGACCTCTAGTTTCTTACTCCAGTTAGTTTTCTAACTACATCGTTGAGCAGGGATAAACATGCCTAACTGGAGAGCATTTATATTTCAACATGTTTCGTAACCAAGCACGTTGTTCGTCCGGGAGTCACTCCTGAACACAAATCACCTCAACTTCATGGATTGATCGAGCTCTCTATATTCTCTTGGCTATCTAACCCCTCCTCTCTTGATTTTAAGAATAAACAATAGATTTATCTTATGGTGATCAAGCATAAAACACTAAAACAAGAATATAGAAGTAACTTATAATGACAACCAAGAATTAATTCATAAACCTTAAATATTCAACATTCGATTCGTAGCTACATCCCTAGAACAAAGGTGCTTAGCCACTCATACTATTAGAAAACCACAAAATACAGTTGTTCATGCGATTTTCGGAAAATAGAAGAGTTAGAAGATCGAAACCTATTTCAAACGATGAAACTTGCTCTTGCACACCAAAATAATGTCGAACTTCCTAAATATTTGCCCTAGGGGTCTATTTATAAGAGTTAGGAACAATAGAGTCGAATTCTACTTCAACTAGGAGTACTATTTTAATCTTCTTTTGTTGAAAAAATTGAATCTTTCATGGGGCTTCGCGCCACCCATCGCCCCAGGCCCAGGTCTCATAAATATTGGTGTTGGCGCATCGCGCCTGGCAGTGCGCCAGGCAAGCGTCCCAGTAATCCAGGCCTTGGCGCGTTGCGCCTCTCAGCGCGCCTGAGAAGCGTCCCAGTAATTCAAACATTGGCACGTCACCTCTCTCAGAGCGTCAGGCCAAGGTCTTTGAAGTTTTTTCCTTGGCGTACCGCGCCTCCCATAGCCCCATGCCTTAATGCTTCCATACTTAGTTTATTCTTCGCACATCCTTGCATTTATTTTCTTCAATTCGACTCCAATCTCCTTAATAATTTCTAAAACATCTAATCACATGTATTAGTGCACAATCATCGCAAGTTACACAAAATCAAGCTAATAGACTCAATATTATTCATTCATTCAATCAATTCATGGACAACTATTGACAACTTAGGCATATAAATACGCCTAAGATCACCACCCCACACTTAGACCTTTGTTTGTCCTCAAACAATCTTTGGACTATTAACTCTTTTTCATATCCCTTGGACTTGTCAACCCACCTTAAAATCAACCAAACATTTTTAATCATGATCTTGTAGTTCACACTGTTAACAATGGATGCAACCTTTCAAAACGTTTACACCAAGTTACAACACATATGCTTAAAGAATGACTCTTTTATTATTTTTCCCGGGCTAATGCAAACTCATACAAACACACCAATTAGAAAATCCAAACATATGCCATGAATGCCCTCACTTATGTTTGTTTAGTATAGCCTTTCACTCAAGCAATCACATTAACAAGAAGGCCTATTTTTCAAACAATCAACTAACTTTCACAAATGAAGCTCTTACTTCTCATAACATGCCATAAACTTGCCGATAATGTATTTTCACTTTCACCTTATATTTCTCAAGGAATCAAGAGGACTTCTATTTGGTTGTAATGTGGCCTTAAGGTAAGGGAGATAATATTTAGGACTCCTTTTACTGACTACATTTTCCTAATGCACATGTCATTGCTTTGCCAACAAACATCTTACTTAGCTTTTTCTTTCTTCTTAGTACACACTTCATGAAAATTTCCCCCTTTTTGTTGCTCCATCTTTGCCCTTTTTATTCTCTCATTTTTTTTTATATATGCCTTTGCAATAGCCACCCTCAACTCAAGACGTTAAGATTCTAGTGAGGTACACAATATCCTTGGTAGGACTAGGGCTAATGTTTAGAGCATAATTCTGAAATAGCCACCCTCAATTAAGTTGAGGTGTACATTGTCACTAAGGACCAGGGCCAAAACAGAGTTTTACTTATTCTTTTCTTTTCCACACAATTTCGCATTTCACCCTTTCTCATATCAACCAACATTTTCACCCCTTCTTCTAACCATAGTGCATTAAGGATTTCATTGGGATCAAAAGACTTTGGTATCAAACAAAAGGGTTTCGGCTTATCATGTCGCTTATCAACAAACAAGGCTAAAGGCTCAATGGGGCTTCACTAGGGGTGATTCCAATAGTAGGCATACAAGTAGAGTCAAGAATTAGCTTTTTCAAAGATTGCTTCAATCACATTCCCCAAGTCATACAAACTACTAATTCACACACACTGGGCAAGTTCTAGATATCAATTGAAGCAAGAACTAGCAATAACTCACCACACATGGCATCACAACACATATAAGGATTTATCAAACAACATGCTCATACAACTTTCATTACGGTACTACTACACAATTAAGCCCATTTGTTTTTATTTTGAGTCAAAACTAAGAACATTTTCTTGTTTCAAGGTTATCAATCTTTTGAATCTTTCCAAGTATGACTACCCATGACGTCTGGCTAAATTTTTCGGACATAGTTTCAAAAGACCAAGGTTAGTTTCTCAATCCTATTCCTCTATGTGACTAACTTTCCCTTAAGACGGTCGTCATCCATCAATCATTGGGAATTGTCACTCCTACTATGTCTCTAAGACTCAATAAAGCTGTAAAACTATACCTAGTCGGTTCAAAGGGACTATCCTCAGTAAAAGTACAAAAAAACAAATGCTGAGGAACCCAAAATAAAAAATTAAAAAATTTAGGCATAAAACTAAAAACTAAACTTAGAACTAAAACTAAACTCGATAAAGCATTAAACAGATATATACAAAAGAGGCATATTACCGACCCCACACTTAAAAATAATCATTGTCCTTAATGCAGAAATAAAACACAATATAGAGATAGGAATACTCCCTTGGGCCACTAGACCTCGTCGCCACCACCATCAATAACCATTAAGGCATTCGCCTACTCATTAACAACATCATCCTCCTTCTCCTCATCCATCGCCTTATTCGTCGTGGCCTCATCATCATCTAGAGGCTCTAGAAAAGCGGGACCAGTCCTGCATATAAAAGTTGTACTCTCGGTCAAAGGGTAGCGATCTTCCAAGGTCTCCATCTCCTCATCAGTGATCGGACGTCCTCCTATCCGCAGTTGCAATTCCTCCATGCCGAACATCCTAGCCATAACATTATCATCTCGGGCTTATCGCTCTTGGGCTGATAAGACAGGTCCATGGGACGTGTCCAATGCCTTTGTCTGAGTCACTCAACTATTTTACCTGTCAAGTCGTGGTGGAAAGCAACAATCATGTCCACTTCTTCTTCCTTAATTCCCTCAGCCCTTAGCGAACGGGTTATCAACCCCCCGTAACAAAACCACCACCTCAAATTATTTTTGAACTTCATCATATTTGCCTCAGAATTGCCCCAACATTAATGGGCATCCCATTCATAAACATATAAACTAGAACTACCCTATCTCGCATCACATATGTAAGATGTTTAGCGGGAAACAAAACACTACAAACTATTTTCAACCATACCCAAGCTACCTGATTAAAATTAGCAAAATGGAGGGTAGAATGCCTCCTAATATCCTTGCTTCTCTCACACCTCGCAGTCGATTCCACCCCATACAATGTATGACATATATCTCTACAAAGGAATTTTTCTTTTAACTTATTGAAATCATCAGCATCACAGTTCGGGGTACGTAAGAACTCATTTAGTATTCTAGCAGAAAAATTCACATTCTTACCCGGGATTGGCACAGTTTTATACTTTGTTTCGGTGAGCCAGTTGGCATAGAACTCCCAAAACAATGACAAGTTACAATCCCCCGGATGTGCAAAGATAAACCTCAGCCTCAAAGCAGTCACAATGTTGTATATTATGGGAAATTGTGATTGTAACTGTACCTCATTCACATATTCATCTCCCATATATTTGGCTTCTTTTTGGCACTCAAACCACTCCAGCCATATCTTTCTACGACCTTCTTTCCAAATTTTCAAATCGATTCCCGGCCACTAGACGACCTAGAAACCTCGCCCTTCCTATTACGTTTGGAACCCGCTCCTCTGGCAACATTTTTAGCTTTTGATGCCATTAGTACCTATGTGGAAGAAGAAAAACTAAAAACAAGAATTTTTTTTGAGAAAAAGAGAAGGGGGTCGGACTGGCAGTTGGGTGAGGAGAAGGAAAAAGAGAAATTTTAGAGAGAGAGGGTTGGATGAGTGTGAAATGAAGGGTGGAGATTTGTGTGTTTTTATAGTGGAGTAATGGAAGCATGAAGGTTGTTTTGGGGAAGGGAAAATATTTTGGTGGGTGTTAATGGAGGAATTTGGAGAGGGATGGAAGAAAAAGAAGAGTTGAAGAAGAAGAATTTGGGAGGAATTAGGGGTTGAGCCGGTGGAGTTTCAAAGTTTGGGGGGATGAATTTGGGATTTGGGGTGTTTTAAGTGGATGGGTCGGGCTTTACCCGGGTCAAGAACTTGGTTTCAAGAAAACTAGGCATTGGGGCGATGGGAGAGGTGACGCGCCCTACAACGTGCCTGGAAGAGGTCGCTGATATTCGACTCCTGGCGCCCCGCGTCAGCTAGTGCGCCAAGAGGATCCCTCTAAAGTTATGGGCCAGGCGCGGCGCACCATCCAGTGCGCTTGGCTTCAGATTTTTTTTTTTTCGTTTCTCCACTATTACAAACTACGTTACATATTATGAGAAAAATCCTATCTAGCTAGAACTAAGAAATCAAAATACAACCTAGGTTCTAAGAATTGAAACTATGCTAAAACAAAAAAATCAAAATTCAAAAATGAACTATCTATCTATTACATATTGGTCACGGGTTGCCTCTCGTATAGCGCTTGATTTAACGTTGCGGCATGACTCAGCTTGGATCATTCGTCGTTAAGCTTAAGAGCCTCCAGATCATGATCCACATCTTCCCCAAAGTAATGCTTAACTCTTTGCCCGTTCAGCAAGACCGTTGGGCCATGTTTACCTTTATGTTCCACTGTACCATGTTGTGTCATCCTTACCACTTCGAAGGGACCACTCTATTTAGACCTCAGTTTTACAGGGAATAACCTTAATCTAGAGTTAAAGAGTAGTACATGTTCTCCCAGAGTGAAAGTACGATGAACTTTGTGATTGTCATGCCACTGTTTTGTCTTTTCCTTATAGAACTTGTCATTCTCATATGCATGGAGCCTGAACTCCTCAAGTTTGTGTAGTTGATTTACTCTCTTCCTACAGGCTAGCTTGGGGTCCAAATTCAACCTCTTAATCGCAAGGTTGGTGTTCTAATTCCACCGAAAGATGACATGCTTTACCAAGCACTATATGATAAGGAGAAGTCCCTATGTGTGTCTTATAAGTAGTCCTATACGCCTACAACACATCATCTAACTTATCAGACTAATCCTTCCTCTGCGCATTCACTATTTTCTGCAAAATTTGCTTCACCTCTCTATTTGAAACTTCTACTTGGCCACTCGTTTGAAGATGGTAAACTGTAGCAACCTTATGATGAATACCATACTTAGCAAGAAGATTTTTCACTAGATGGTTAATGAAATTCTTACCTTCATCACTTATGATTGGCCTTGGAGTGCCAAAGCGAGTGGAGGTGTGCTTCTTGATGAACTTAATCACCACCCTTGAATCATTTGAAGGAAGAGCGACAACCTCAACCCATTTACTCACATAATCAACCGCCACAATAATATATTGGTTTCCACTAGATGGCGGGAAAGGACCCATAAAGTCAATACCCCACACATAAAAAATTTCCACCTCCAAAATGTTACTTAGCAGCATCTCATGTCTTCTTGAAATAATACCCAACTTTGGAATTTATCACAACCCTTCACAAAAGTAATAGAATCTTTAAATAATTAGGGCCAAAAGAAACCAGATTGTAGTACCTTATGCGTTGTGCGCTCCCCTCCATGGTGTCCTCCATATGGGCTAGCTTGACAACTTTTGAGTACTTTTTTAACCTTATTCTCCGGAAAGCATCTTCTCACCACCCGATCCACACCTTGCTTGAATAAGAACGGTTTATCCCAGATGTAGAACTTAGCATCATGATTGAGCTTTTTATTTTGTTGAGTGGTTGCACCTGGAGGGTAATCTCCACTTACTATCAAATTCATAATGTCCGCATACCAAGGCATTTGAGAGATATCTAGTGCCATCAATTGTTCATCCGGAAACTCTTCCCGAATTTGTTCACTTCCATGCACATGGGAAAAATCCTCTAACCTAGACAAGGAATTAGCTATTTGATTTTCAGTACCTTTTCTATCATTAATCTCAAGGTCAAATTCTTGGAGAAGCAATATCCAATGAATCAGCCTTGGTTTAGCATCATTCTTATTGAATAGGTACCTAATAGTTGCATCGTTAGTAATAACTATCACCTTAATACCTACCAAATACTATCTGAACTTGTCGAAGGCGAACATTAGAGGTAGCATCTCCTTCTCAGTCACTGAGTAATTAGCTTGTGCAGAGTCCAGAGTCTTGCTTGTATAATAGATCGAGTGGAACACCTTATCTTTTATTTGTCCCAACTGCACCCACTTCTACATCGCTTGCATCACATAAGAGTTCAAATGGTACTTCTCAATTAGGAGCAATTAAGATGGGAGCCTCATTTAAGTTCCTTTTCAACATCTCAAAAGCTTTCAATCACATCTCATCAAAATCAATTTTCACCTCCTTCTCCAAAATACTGCACATAGGTGTTGCAATCTTGGAGAAATCCTTGATGAATCTCTGGTAAAAACCTACATGACAAAGGAAACTTCGCATCCCTTTTACAGAAATGGGAGGGGGTAATTTTTCAATAACTTCTACCTTGGCTTTATCAACCTCTAAACCTGACTTAGACACCTGATGTCCCAACACTATCCCCTGTCTAACCAAAAAATGACACTTTTCCCAGTTTAGCACTAAGTTAGTGTCCTCACACCTAGCAAGTACCTTATCAAGATTCTAGAGACATACCTCAAAAGACTTCCCGAAGATGGAGAAATCATCTATGAACACCTCTACAAAGTCTTCCACCATATCATGAAAAATGGCCATCATACACCTTTGAAAATTCGTTGGTGCATTGAAAAGTCCGAATGACATGCATTTGAAAGCATAGGTACCATAAGGACAAGTGAACGTGGTATTTTCCTGATCTTCTTATGCAATTAAGATCTGGTTGTATCCATAATACCCATTTAAGAAACAATAGTACTCCTGCCCTGCTAGTCGGTCAAGCATCTGATCAATGAAGGGAAACAAGTAGTGATCTTTCTACGTGGCATCATTTAGTTTCCGGTAATCCATACAAATTCTCCATCCGGTCACTGTTCTAGTAGGAATCAACTTATTTTTTTCGTTCCTCACCACTGTCATACCACCCTTCTTGGGGACACACTGCATACGACTTACCCACTTACTATCAGAGATCAGGTACACAATTCCAGCATCTAGCCACTTTATTACTTCCTTTCTCACCACTTCTTTCATCAAAGGATTTAGCCTACATTGATGTTGTACAATTGGTCTGTGATCATCTTCCATGTAGATTATGTGCATACATAACACCTGACTAATCCCATTAATTAGCCATCTGCCATCCAATCACTTTCTTTCTCCGCTTGAGGACCCTTAGTGCCGCATTAACCTGTATTTAAGACAACTCTGCAGAAAGTATAACAGAAAAAGTTTTGTTAGTACCCAAATAAGCATACCTTAGGTGAGCAGGTAATGTTTTAAGTTCCAACTTAGGATCTTCTTTGATTGAGAGTTTGCGTGGAGGCCCTAACTCACGATCTAATGGCTTCACTTTATGCTTGTGAATCTCCACGAGAGCCAAATTCAAACATGTCTCTATCTCTTGGGCCTCAGTATTTCCATCCACCTCATGGCCCAATAACACTCTTTCTAAGGGATATTCGGGCACAACTAACTGTGATTCTACTATGTGATCTACCACCATAATAGCAGACAACTCTTCATAGATAGAAGGCAATTTTAAAGTGTGGTAAACATAATACACTTCAACCTTATCATATGCCCTCATAGTTAATAGCCCAGCTGCTACTTCAATCAATGCCCTACCTGTGGCTAAGAATGGACGTCCCAAAATGAATGGAACTTAAGTATCGGGTTCAAAATCTAAAACCACAAAATACATCGGGAAAATCAAGGAACCTACTCGAACTAACACATCCTCAACCACCCCCTCTGGTCTAGCAATGGATCTATCAGCGAGTTGGAGAATGACAGTGGTTCATTTTGGACTACCCAACCCAAGCTTTCTATATAATGACATGGGCATAAAATTTATACTTGCCCCCAAATCACACAACCCCCGGGCATGAACACTTTGCCTAATTTTAATATGCACAGTAAAACTACCCAGATCTTTTAACTGTTTGGGTAGTCTATTTTGGATTATGGAGCTGCACTCTTCAGTAAGTACTATAGTTTCATACTTCGTGAGCCTCCTTTTGTTAGCCACTATCTCTTTCATGTATTTAACATACTTCGGGATACACTGCAAAATGTCAACCAAAGGCAGGTTAATGTGAACCTATTTAAGGAGAGAGAGAAACTTACGGAAGCATTCATCCTCATTCTGCTTTCTGAGCCTTTGTGGAAATGGAGGGGGTAGTTTCTTTTGAGGAACGGGCGTCTCAACATTGGAGTTCTTTAGTACCTCTTCCACTTTCTTTTCTTTAGTACCTGCCTCAGTATCTCTCTTCTTTGAAGCTAGTTCCTCTAGTTGTAACCCACTTCTAGTACTCACCGCATTTAGTTGCGTTGGGTTGGGTTCAGTATTACCGGGCATTCCACCTTGGGGATGCAAGTTCAGAGAATTAGCTACTTGTGCAACTTGTTTCTCTAATCTTATTTGGGACATTTGGATGTTTCTGATGTTGTCATGTAACTTATCTATCCTAGCATTGATCTTTGTCCCTAGTTCAACCATGAGCTTTTGGAGTAGCTCCTCATTAGTCATCCCCCCTTTGGTGCATTAGAATTTGCACCTTGGTTAGGATTTTGGTAAGTTTGCCCAGCCCCTTGTGAACGGTATTGGTTATCCCTTTGATCCTGATTTTAGTTTTGGCTTCCACCCCATGAGAATTTAGGATAGTTCCTCCAACTAGAGTTGTAAGTACTACCATAGATTTGCTGAGCTCCACCTCTTTGCTCATTACCCACATAGTTTACGGAATTCGGGTTTGCCTCACATTGTTCGGTTTCATGAGCTCCACTACCACACACACCACACCAATTTGCTGCTTGTTGTACAACGTTTACCGGTGCATGGTTTAGGGACATTTGTTTGAAATGCATAGATAAATTATGTTGCATTGAATACAGTTTGGCATTTATGGAGGTAGCTTGATCTACATCTAAGATTCCTGTGGCCCTTTAGGTTGTGGTCCTAGGCATTTCCCCCTTATACCCTGGGTTTTCTTCTGAGAATCTATCGAGCAAGTCAAATAACTCTTCATAGGTTTTTGCTAGAGCTTGTCCACCTGCTGCACTACTAAGAAGTACACGTGCATTATAATCTAAACCCTAAAAAAATGTGTGAGCAAGTACCTCATTTGTTTGCATGTGGTATGGGAAAGCATTCAACATTTGTTTAAAACTAGCCCATGCTTGGTACATATCCTCCCCCTGATTCTGCTGAAAGCTTAATATCTTACTCCTCAACCATGCAGTTTTCTTGGATGGAAAGAATCGACTCAAGAACTTTTTTGCTAAATAATCGCAGGTAGTGATGGACTTTGGTGGCTCTGAATCTAACCAGCGCCTGACGGCTCCTAACAATGAATATTGGAACAACGTCAGCCTCACATAGTCCGATGAGACTCCATTTGGGATGTATGTATCAGTAATCTATATAAAGTTCCTAAGGTGGATTTGGGGATCCTCGTGGGGAGAACGGTGAATTGCCCATTAGAATGGATGAGCTGTACCATGCCCTATTTTTGTTCAAATATACCCCTCGGTGGAGGTTTCCTAGTGCTAGATGCCACATTCATTGTAAGTGGGACTGCCATATCACGGACTGGTCTTGCTGGTACGATAGGGGGTACCTTTTGGTTATTCAAGTTTTCTTGGTTGTTTACGTTGTCTTGGTTATTATCCTCATTGTCTCCATGAAGACTAACCCCAATTCTGCTTGGCGTCCTAGATTAGCCATTTTCCTACGTCGACGTAGAGCTCTTTCGGGTTCGTTGTCTGGTTCGACAAGTTCTCCTTTCCAAGCCAGACTTGAGAGTCAAATGCCTGCCATAAACAAGCTAAGATCAAGTAATTAACATCGGAATATTCTAATTGTAGACTTAAGAAAATCAAATATAAATCAATTTCTAAGTCCGTGGCAGCGGAGCCAAAAACTTGTTGCTCCCATTTGCACACGCAAGTGTACGTGGTCGCGCAAGTAATATAGTGCATCTTAAAAAAATCAGATTATTGAACCCAAAGGACTTGTCACTTAACTATTTTTACTAAATTATACTGGTCTAATTATTTATGTAAGAGTGCAAAAGGAAAAGAATGCAAAAACAAAATAATAAAATTACTTACAATGGTTGGAAAATTCCAGGGTTGCATTATGTAATAAATCTCATGTATCATATTCTTTGCTTAGAACTAATTTTAGTTGTCACGTTACTGGTTTATAAGGTTAATTGTATGAGTAGGGTGTCTAGACTTCTAGTCGCCTACTCCACTTAGCTGTCTAACTACATCTTTGAGCAGGGATAAACATGCCTAACTGGTGAGCATTTATATTTCATCTTGTTCTGTAACCAAGCAAGTTAATCGTCCGGATGTTACTCCTAAACACAAATCACCTCATCTTAATGGATTGATCGAGTTCTCTATATTCTCTGATCTATATAACCCCTCCTCTCTCGATTATAAGATTAGACAATAGATTTATTTTATGGTGATCAAGCATAAAATACTAAAACAAGAATATAGAAGTAACTTATAATGACAACCAAGAATTAATTCATAAACCTTAAATATTCAACATTTGATACGTAGCTACAGCCCCAGAACAAAGGCGCTTAGCAACTCATACTATTAGAAAACCACAAAATACAATTGTTCATGTGATTTCAGGAAAGTAGAAGAGCTAGAAGATCAAAACCTATTACAAATGATTAAATTTGCTCTTGAACACCAAAATAATGTTGAACTTCCTAAAAATTAGCCCTAGGGGCCTATCTATAAGAGTTAGGAACAATAGAGTTGAATTCTACTTCAACTAGGAGTCATATTTTAATCTTCTTTTGTTGAAAAAGTCAGAACTTTCATGGGGCTTCGCGCCACCCATCGCCCCAGTCCCAGGTCTCTAAAATATTGGTGTTGGCGCATCACGCTTAGTAGTGCACCAGATAAGCGTCCTAGTAATCCAAGCCTTGGCATGTCGCGCTTCTTAGTGCTCCTGATAAGCTTCCCAGTAATTTAAGCATTAGCAGGTCCCCTCTCTCAGAGCTCCAGGAAAAGGTCTCTGAAGTTTTTGCCTTGGCGTGCCGCGCCTCTCAGAGCCCCATGCCTTAGTGCTTCCATACTTAGTTTATTCTTCGCACGTCCTATCATCTTGTTTCTTCAATTCGACTCCAATCTCCTTAATAATTTCTAAAACATATAATCACTTGTATTAGTGCACAATCATCGCAAGTTACACAAAATCAAGCTAATAGACTCAAGATTATTCATTAATTCAATCAATTCATGGGCAACTATTGACAACTTAGGCATATAAATACAACTAAGATCAGGCAGTAAGAAACCTTAAGCAAGCATATCTTGAGCTTGATACCAAATTGAAAAGCCTTATGAAGGTACTATAATATATATATATATATCATGCCTACATATTTACACGAAATGTACTACAACCAAAAGGAAAACAACTAAATGTATCATTTGTTGTAGTATAAGACTAGTAGACGTTGAGGAGACAGCCCTCGGACAACAATGATAAATCTCTCATCCTTATGGAGAATATTAGTAATATTCTATTGTTAGTACTCCATGTTTGTCAAATCACATTGTTATAAAATATTATGTGAACCTGTTTCTTTGAAATATGTAGTATTAGTTATCATCAGACAAAATTGGATGTATATAGTTGCTTCTTATGGCTTAGTTCATCCATGATTTATGTTTCATCTTTCATTTGTTTCGAGAAGTGTATTGATCAATGTCAATGCTTTCTTTTTCTCTTAATTATTTTTTGATCGAGATGAACATATAATATTGTTCATGGACTAACAAAAATATACCGAAACTCTACTAATTACCTCTGCTATTTTATGTGTCTTTTTCCTTTTTGCGTATACATCCATCCTTTTGACATAAACCACTAATTTATAGAAGATACACGTCTACAACATGTTTTTTTCATTCATAACCTAAATAGTCATTCATAGGATGTCACAATCTAAATAGTCATTCATTTAGAGGATGTCACGTGAACATGAGTATATAGAAATATAATGACGAGATTTTTAAAATGACATTTGTTTCAACGAGCTAAAGAAAGCATAGATTAAATACTCATTCTAAATTGTGTCATTTTTCGAGACCCACGAGTACTTGGCCCTAGAAATCATGTGTGTGTGGGAGGGGGGGGGGGCCTTTCAATTTATTACTTCTTAAAAAATGTTTTATTACTTCCTTAAAAATGTCATTTTTTGGGGCCCATTATTCCCTCTTTGTCTCCCAGGTTTGTTGGTCACTACTTGACTCAACATACGGATAGCATCCCGGAACTCAGCGTTAGTGACCTTTCCTTTTTTTTTGCACTTTTGGTCCATTGGGGACCCCTTGATCATGAGGATCAACATTCCTCCTAGCAGGACGACCTCGAAAAAATCTTTGTGGAGGCATGATCAGAAAGATACGCGCACGAACGAATTAGAAAGAAACTTTTATAGAGTCTAACTCTATCGCAGGAAAAGAGTATGAAACAAGTGAGATATTTCCTAAATGTTACAACATCTTAATTATAGATGTGGCACGCTTCACATCGATAATAAAGACTCTACAGACACGGCTTCATAGACACCCTACGACTCTTGAACTCTATGCTCTGATACCAAGTTTGTCACGCCCTGTGCCTACACTCTAGACATAGCCGACACTCGAGAACCACTGTTGGTCCCCAAGCGAACCCTTGGACTGGCTCAATACTCAGCGGAAGACTTGCTCAACATAAGATGAACTCAAAAGTAAATATTTAACTTCAATTGTCTCGAAATACATAACTCAGAATATTTAGAAAAACATACAACTGTCCAAAAGAGGCAACTCAAGTCTTAAAGATTTAACAATGGAAATGAAAAGACTCCTCAAAACACACTGTCTATGAAGCCTCTAATAACTATAATAGACGTCGGGGCAAGACCCACGACAACTTAATAAGACTGAAAATAAAAGTGGAATCCTCCGGAAGCAAGGAGGCTCACCAAAGTAACTCTGGAACTGCAAGTACTATCAGCAGAGCGCCTGTTGATGACCCTGGTTACCTATATCAGCATCATGAAAGATGCAGGACAAATGATGTCAGTATATGTAATAGACAAGCATGCAAGGGGAACTCTAAAGTAATCACATAAGTTTGAACTTGATAAAAAAGAAGAACATACTCACCTCATCTCAACTCAACTCAAGGATACTCAAAAATATTCAAACTCAGAAATACTCAACTCAGTTCAATATAAAAGCAACAATAAGGATGCATTATATGGAAATATATTAAAATAATAGATAATAACTTAATTTATTTAAAAATACAATAAAAACTCTTTTACTCTTGTTTGAGAGATTCTCTAACCGACAACCATCACTATGAACTGTGTGATGATATGATGTCTTGCCCATGTTGCCAGAATGTCCTATACCTTGCCGGAGTATAAGTCATCCTCAACTAAGTGGATCCACTAAGCTATACTTAAAATAAATAAGGAATCATCTAAGAACTATGACCCTTTATCCATGTTGGCATACATGGTTTATGAGGACTATGAGCTGTCTGAACTCGTCCCTATGTCGGTGCTCAATACTACTCCTACTAATATAACTCATGCTCATATTCGTAAAAAAATTTCCTCATCCTCAAACTTTGAATTAGAAATGTAAATTCAAGAAGTGGATACATAGGATTTCTCATTGATTAGATGTAGTTTGGATAGTTAAAATCAGAAAGGGAGCGAAGATACGTTTTAAAAGAACTTAGAGGGAACGAACGACGGATATTGAATGGGGGTAGGCGACCCTGGGGTAAACCCCACCTTGACTACAGCCCATTCCTGGCGCAGTGCAGGCATCGCGTGCAAGCCCTCCAGGTTCATCCATGGCGCATCGCGCCACCCCCTCCCCAGAATGTTCTGACAAATTTTTCTTCTCTATTTTTGGCTCTAATTCACCTAGAATCGATTGATTTCTTCAAAACCCTATTAAATTCGTATACCCAACATAATTAAATGAAAACCTACTCAAATATCCTTAAGAACAACCCTCAAACTCAAACCCTCGCCTTAAGAACTCATCAAAGTCCAATAATGAAAATCGAAGAATGAGACTTCAAGAAAACTCATCAAGAACCTCAATACATGGATATTTATGGACGAAATTTAATCAAGAAACTCATGATTGGCATGAGGGTGAAGAACCCATCACTATGAAAGGTTACATACCTCGGAAGAATCAAATTCTTGGCAACAATCCTCAAAACACGCAAGAATCATGAGCGCTTGAAGCTTGTCTCCCTTTTTCTCCTCTTGAACTTAGCCCTAGTTTCTTGAACGCTTAAGACTTGGGTGTAAACTGATTTTAATAAGATTTTACCCCTAGTTTGTTGAAAAACATGCTTAAGGCTAATGGGGTAAGGAAAAGACCAAAATATCCCTCCTTAATTCAGATGACATTGCTTAATCAGACAGGTTAAACTCAAACGAGTATATCTCCCTCATCCAAAATTGGAATTTAGCAAACTTGGTGGCGTTGGAAACAGGACTCAAAGATCTTTCACTTGATATCTCATTGGCTACCTAACTAATTATGTACTAAAATTTATGTTCGTTTGAAGTTGAACCAAAACTCACAATTGAAGTCTAATGTAACACCCCAATTTTTTTTTAGCTAAGACTCGAAACATTCTTATTTGTGAGTAAGATTTAACTGAGGAATTTAAATTTTCTTAGGTTTCAAGGTCACTAGATGTAGCACCTCAAATTCCAAAATGAACGAAAGAGAAATTCATTCAAGTCATCCGTAAGCTCTTTTAAGTTTTGGGTCAACTTCAAACAACTATAACATTTAGCACATAATGAGTTAGAGGTCCCATGAAGTAAAAACTCAAAGATCTTTGAGCCCTCTTTCTAACGCCACCAAGTTTGCTAAAATCCGAGTTTGGATGAGGGAGATATGACCGTTTGAGTGCAGCCTCTCTAGATAGCGCATTTTCACTCAAACTAAGGAGAGTATTTTAGTCTTTTCCTTACTTGCACTTTGTCTAAGCGTGAATTAAACCTAATTTAGGGTCTAAACTGATTAGAATCAATTTCGTTCATCCCCAAAATGTTTAAGATTTTAGAGAGGAAAAAAAGTTCAAGGTTCCAACCGTTCATCCAAGATTTCACCAAGAACCTAGTTCTTTAAGGTATGTAAGTTTTCATAGTGATGGGTTAGTTTAAACTCACACCAATCATGAGTTTCTTTATCAAATTCGTTCATGAAATCTGTGTATTGATGAGTTTTCTTGATGTTTCGTTATTCAATCTTTATTATTGGAGTTTTATGAGTTCTTGAGGCGAGGGTTTGAGTTTGAAAGTTGTTCTTGCAGAGATTTGAGTAGGTTTTCATTTAATTATGTTGGGTATACTAATCTGAGAGAGTTTGGAAAATATCAATTGATTTTAGGTGAATTAGGGCAAAAAAGCGAGAAGAAAAAATTGTTAGAACATTCTGGGAAGGGGTGGCGCGACGCACCACAGAAGCGCCAGGAGGGTTGGCACGCCATGCCACAGATGCACTAGAAGGGTTGGCGCACCATGCCTGCAGTGCACCAAAAATGGGTTGCAGTTGATGTGGGGTTGGCACCCTGCATTAGGATTGCGCCAGGGTCGCTTGCTCCCGTTCATTTTCCACCGTTCGTTCCGTTTGAGTTCTTTTAAACCATATCTTCACTCTCTTCTTGATTTTAACTATCCAAACTACATCTAATCATCAGGAAATCCTATATATCATAATCATGATCCTTGAATTCATAATTCAAATTCGAGGTAGAGTTAAGAGTAAAGTTTGAGAAAGTTACTTTGTGTCTTTTCGAGGAGTCTTCTACAATTACTTATAATTTGTTACAAGACTCGAGTAAGTGAATATAAAAATGAGAAGAGTGTATTCATGAGTCTACATTATTATTGAGATCTTTGAGTCGAGTTGTTCATTCTCATAATTCCGCATGAACTCCATAAATTGAGTATCCTTGAAAGAGTAGTATCTTCGAGGTATAAGTTCTTGAGTATTGAGTTCCTAATTCTTTTGAGATTATATTCCTAATTATGGGACTACCATATGTTGTACATGATGGTCCTTGAGTTGAGTTGTTCATGCCCATAATTTTGCATGAACCCTATGAGTCGAGCATTCTTGAGATTAGTAGTATCATTGAGTCCTTCAGTTCTGAGTTATTGAGTTCCGAGTATTGAGTTCTATATATGGTCATTAAAAACCTTGAATTCAGTCTTTCACGTCCATAATTTGGCATAAACCCTATTTTAAAAAATCTTTTTGCAAACTTTTAAAACTTGTTTTAAGACTTGAGTACCTGAGTATAAGGATGAGGAGAGTTGAGTCATGTTTTAAAAGTGAATGTAAAGGAACGAAGTATTCACAAGAGTAAATGTTTTTACATTTAAGATGAGGGGAAACTTTGATTTCCAAATGAGTCCATGAAGAGTTTTGAGCACTATCTCTTTTAAGAGAACCCCTTATGAATAATAATCTCAAATTTTGATGACGAGGAAATGTTTTTAAACATATGAGCATGAGTTATATTATTGGGAGTAGTATTGAGCACCAAATGGGGACGAGTTTAGACAACTAAGTGTCATAAACCATGTAAGCCAACATGGGTAAAGGGTCATACTTTTTAGATGATCCTTATTAATATTTTTAAGAATATCTTAGTGGATCCACTTAGTTGATGATGTATTATACTCTGGCAAGGTATAGGACAGTTCTGGCAGCGTGGGCAAGACGTTGTATCATCACATAGCTCATAGTGATGGTTGTCGTTTAGAGAATCTCCCAAATAAGAGTTATTATTGTATTTTTACATACAATTGATATAATATTGTATTAGTACATATAATTTAGTTATTATTATATTTTTGCATACAAGTGAGTTATTATTGTCACGCCCCGAGCCTACACCCTGGACGTGGCCGGCACTCGAGAACCATTGTTGGTCCCAACCGAACCCTTGGCATGGCTCAACTCTCAACGGAAGACTTACTCAACAACATATGAACTGAAAAGTAAAACTTTACTCAATGTTTCAAAATAGATGCTCAGAATATTTTAAATAAAACATTTATTGGTCAAAAGAGGCAACTTAAGTCTTAAACATTTAATAATGGAAATGAAAAGACTCCTCAACTACTACTGTCTATCTATGAAGTCTCTAATACTATGAGGTATGTCAGAACAATACCTCTGATCATCCTAACAAAACTGAAATAATAGAATATAAATGAGGGATCCTCCGAAAGAAGGAGGCTCAGCAAAGCTAACTCGAACTCCAAGTGGGATCAACGAAGCGCCTATTGATGACCCTGGTTACTGATACGCTCAAATTACACCTCTCTAAAGAAGCATAAGCGATCATTATCAAGTAAAGAACCCAACTTGTAGGTTGGGGTCAATCCCACGAGGAAAATGGTTTAGACTTTACTTTAACCAACAATTATATTCGTTTAGTCAAATTACTTCCATAAACAAGTTATTAAAGGGGGGGATTTGTGAAACAAATTGTAAGAATTCAGTAAGTAATCAGTAAACAAAAGTTAATTTCGGTTGTTATCAAGAAGAGAGAATTAACTAGGGTATACGTGTTCCCCACAAGCTCATAACACAGTAATCCTAGTAATAGCAATCCTTTCCTAGTGTACTACATGCAAAGTGATAAGTTAGGTATCTCTAAATCCTTGGTCCGCCATCTAGAGAATTTCACCCCGCACCTTGGTCCGGCTACGTGTGTATAATTTAC
>JAJOOO010022999.1:0-26733 GCA_029582685.1 Solanum piurae | reverse complement strand
ATTATGGTATCATTAAGATTTCTTGTTCAGAAATTATTCATTAGTCAATGATACTTATAGTATCATTGACTAATTAGTAATTTCTGAATATGAAACCTTAATGATACCAATATAGTGTATATATATATATATATCAATCAATCAAGGAAAATTCTCAGCCTTTATGATACCACTACAATATATGATACTGATTTAGTATCAGTTAAGTGAAATTATCAGCCTTAATAATACCAGTATATGATACTGATTTAGTATCAATTAAGCGAAATTATTCGTTGAGGGTATATAGTGTAATTATTTAGTAGAGTATGGATGTAAATGAATATATGTTTGTAATTGATACGTCCAAACTTACACCTCAATTAAGACGTATAAACGGTCGAAGTCAATTTATAGGACTCAACGTGAGTTGAGGTCGATCCCACAGATAATTTCTTTACATAAATGATTTCACTGTTGCGTTTACCCAAATGTTGTTTTTTTTTTTCTAAAGAAAACAATTACAAAATGTAAAATGGGTTTACTTGTAAAATTCTAGTAACCAAGACTATTAAACAAGATCCGGATTAACAATTAACAGAGTATTGATTTTAAAGTTGTATTTATAAATGAGTGAAATCATGACTGTGTTCCCCATAACGTTATATCTAGTATTTTTCCGTAATTAAGTTTCAGGCAATTCATCTTTGCAAAGTACAGGCGAGTCAGATATATCTAACACTTCTCAGTCTAGTTAGATAACTTTCACCCAAGTCCTCTCGGTCCTAGAGTGTTAACATATTTTAATCTTGCTTATAATGGTACTAAAGTTCTCTTCTCTCGAACTCGAACTTTGGCTCCATTTCATCATATTAACTCAGTTTTTTCCTAACTATCATTTTTCTCTCGAACAATTGACAGATATAGGCTAACTCTAATGTATGCACTCATTAGAATACATGAACAACGAAAGCTAAATTATGCTTTGCAAATCTAAATCGCCTTCTACTCGTTTTACAAATTCACACTTAGATTTTCGTCATAGATCCCACCCAGTTGTGGTGTTTAGCCACTCATGATTTCAAGTAAACAAACAGAGATTTGTAATGAAAACATGAAGAGAAAGTACTTACGAAAGTAGGCAATATCGATAACCACTTGTTAATTCAAAACCAAAATCCAACTTAGAAACTCGATCCAACGTTAATCGTTCAAAACCAAAGCTAAGAATATTTCAAACTGAATCACTCGTTCCAGATATGACAAGTAAAAATAAAAAATGACCTACTTAATTCAAATAAAGTGTCTAAAAAGAGTCCTACTTGAAGTAGGATAGAACTGTCACGCATCTTCACGAGCAATAAGACGACCCGTCAAGGGCTTCACTGTCCATGAAACCCTCTGTGGTCTTGACTTGGCCTCTCAAACCTGGGTTCTTAAAGGCTTGCACACTGAAATCTTGTCACGGACGTCACCACGGGTCGTGACAATGACCACGGTCCGTATAGGTGCCCGTGGTCTTCACTTGGCCAATTCACTCTTCAGCTTCTCAAGGTCTCTTCACTGGTTCAACTTTACGAGCCACATCACGTCCCGTTATAGGTATCACGATCCGTCAGGTCTCCCGTGGTCCTTACTTGGCATTGCCACAAGTTATCTTCTCAAGGCCTGTTCACTGGAATGGCAACACGATCACCATCACAGACCGTAGTGAAGACCGCAACCCGTGAGGCCTTCCGTGGTCTTTACTTGGTCCAATTCACTTTCACTCTACATTTTCTTCTTTTCTTTCCTCTTTCACTTCCACATGTGTTACCTGTACAAACATTACCAAACACATCAAATCCACATAAATACACTCGATTCTAGTATTAATCCTTAGTTTTCAAGCATCAAATGTGTCAAGATTTCGCAGTACATCAGTAATTATTTTACCTTTATAAGGTATTTGCTTAGTTTCCCCTTATTTTAGATCATGAAATTAAACTTAAAATCTCTTCATTTTTAAGAAGATAATTTGCCTTGTGCTATCGGAAATAACTAGGGTTGACAAAATCATAACTTACTATTACAGTTTGAAATATAATATTAGGGCATGCAACTCTTCTTTTTTTTTAAATGTCAGGTATATAAATTAAATTATATAATATTAGTGTTTCCTTCTATATTTAACAAATTAATTTTCATATAGGATCAAATAATTTAAAATATATTCATCTTTTAAAGTGAATAATGTGTAATTAGTTTTCACTTCAATCAACAATTTTGATCAAGAACCCAGAGGTCAACTTTATTAATTAAATCAATTCATAATTAATTATTTTAACGGATTATTTTTACGTAAATGATAAATGAAAAGTCGTCGAAATTAGAATAAGTGGTATAGTAACAATAAATGTAAGAATATTTAGTTTTATAATATCATCAATTTTTACTTCACAATAACTTGGGTTTAATCTCATAAAAATAACAAATTCAATAAATGAATATAAATATAGTTAACCAAACAAAAGAATATTAATACAATGTACTAGGCAAGTGTCAATGTGTTTTACCCTGTTGGAGTTGGTTTAATATACATCATATGTAGGAATATTTACATTATTAGTATATAGTGTAATTATTTGTAGGTTTTTTTTACATATTTTATTTCACCATTAATGGATGTACCTGGAAACTAAGACATATAGCATACTATTATAGTTTAAAATGCAATAATAGTGCAACTTTTTAGTTTTACTTTTTCATGTTGATAAGTTAAAAATCACATAATACAAGTATTTACTTTTATATATTGACAAATTAATTATCATATACGATCAAATCACTTAAAAAATAATCAATTTTTAAAGTTAATATTTATGTGTAGTTAATTTTCATAATTTCATTCGACAATTTTGATCAGAAAAAGCCAGAAGTCAAATTTTATTTAAATTAATTGATAATAAATTATTTGAACGGATTGTCTTTACATAAATGATAAGTAAAAAGTCGCCAAAATTAGGATGAATAGTATAATACAATAAATGCAAAAATAATTAGTTTTATAACTTCATCAACTTTTGACTTCATAATAACTCGAGTTTAATCTCATAAAATAACAAATATTTGACCAAAATAATTAATAAATGAATATCAACGTACTAGGCAAGTATTATATATATATATATATATATATATATATATATATATTCAGAAAAGAGAGTGGATACCCTGTTGGAGTAGGTTAATATACTGAACATGTAGGAATATTTACATTATTAGTATGTAATTTTTAAGTTTAACTTCTTTATACTATCAGTTTAATTAGTTTTTTACACTTTTTAATTCACCTAAAAGAAATTTACAAATAACTATCCATAAAAAAATATATTAATAACCTGAAAACTAAACATATAACTTACTATTACATATTATAGTTTAAGATACAGCAATAGTGTAATAGCTTTTTTTACATCGCCATGTATATAATTTAAATTTGTTACTATTGTGTAAAATATAATATATCTTATAAACATATAAAATTAAAAATTATATTTAAAAAAACGCTTAAAATTCACATATTTAATCCAGCGGTCTAATGTGACCCCCAGTCCCCCACCCTTTCCGAATTTCTATTACCGAGGATTCTCTCGTTTTATTTTATGTGACATTATTTAACTTGATAATGTATTAAGAAGAATAAAAAGACTTTTGAAATTTATAGTTTAAAATATTTTTTAAATATTTATGTGATTGGTAAATTATTTATAAAAAAAAGAAATTTATTATAATAAAATAACATCTATGTTTAGACAAACTAAAAAAATAACAATATCATATAAAATGAAATATTGTAACATTTTACTATTCAATCATAAAATTGATTCCGATTTCGGTTAAAAGAAGCGCGTTATATAAAAGAGTCTTCCATTAGCTCCTCATTTTTAATTTAAATTGAGAAATATCCACTTCTTCTCCTTAAAACTCATCTCTCATTTAATATTTCCCCATCCAATTATACATTCCATTATTTATACTCCTTTTTTTTTTCTTTCTTCTTTGTTACTGTCCTCTGTTCTTTATCAGAGTTCCTCAAGCATCTGCAATATAATTTTCTACAACCATCTTGCTCAACAAATCGATTTTTCGCGATCGAAAGGTAAGATTTTTGAGTTTTAACTTGTTTTTTGCTTTCACTTTTTTCTGTTATGTGTTTTTCCAAAGAAACTGCTCAAATTGAGAATTCTCTGTATTCAGTTCAACTCTGAGGATTTTGTAATTTTTGATGCAATTACTATTAATTTCTTTTAATATGATTAAGATATATGAAAGATGAATTTTTGAAGATGGGGAGTAAAGTTCTGAAAATTGGTCAATTGTGGGTATTTTAGTCTTTTTAATTATTATTGTTATTATATTATCTAGCTTGAACCAAGCTGTGATTGAGGTGGGGTCTTACTTTTTACATACTCCATGAAAATCAATGTTAGTTGGTTTTTTTTGGTATAATCATCAATGCTGACCTCTCTTTTGTTTCTAGATGTAACACAATTCTCAACTCTCTCTCCTATTTTATACTACTATATACTTTTTCAAATTGATGAGTTTAATTTTTATATATTGAAAGTTAGATTATTAAAATAAGTGGCATTTAGTAACATGGAAAAAAATCATTTTTTGGAAAGGGGGGAATTATATTGTTCAACATTCTGATTTAGTGTTAAAAAAATATCATATATATACTCTTGTCGTCTAACAAATAGAGCATTGTTTACCCTGGTTAACAAACTTATATTTACTGAATTAAAAAAAAAAGTAATCCTAAAATTGGTCTTTTAATTTCTAAAATGTTGTGAGACTTTAAAAACCTCACTCATTTTTTTTTACCTCTCCAATCCAACTAAAAAAATGAGTGAAATTATTTTTTAAAGCTCGTGATATTTTTTTAAATTAAAAAACCAATTTTAGATTATTTTTTTAATTAAATAAATATGAGTTTGTTAATGAAAAGAATAAATATGCTATATTTATTAGATGACGAAGATATATATATATATGCCACTTTTTTAACAGCTCTATTACAAAGTCAGAGTATATTATGCCCTTTTTGCCCAATATTTTTTACATTTTCAGTGTGTACAAATCTAATCTTAGTCTAATATAGGATGCTGCAGTAGTTTCAACATTCAACCATGCATATTTCTGGTTCCTTCTTTTGACTTTGTTGACAACATTTTGGTTATGAAAATGAAGCTACCTCATCATTTCTTCATTTTTTCCATGTTATACAATAGTTCAATAATGCTTTTAAATGCAACGATTTGATGTTCTTATATTTGATTGATTTCACTTATTAGATCTTGCAGTCGTGCAATGGAGAAAGCAGTGACATCAGTTGCATTTAGGCTATTTGTCGTTCTGTCGATTTTACTTCTACCAAATGTATCAGAGGCAGAACCAAGATCTCAGACGGTCCAGATCATATGTAGTACGCAATTTGAGCATAATACAACAGCTTTTGTCCCGAATTTTGTTTCCACAATGGAAAAAATAAGTGATCAAATGAGAACTCAAGGCTACGGAATTGCTCTCACCGGGAGTGGACCGGATGCTAACTATGGAATAGCACAGTGTTATGGTGATCTTTCTTTACTTGATTGTGTCCTATGCTATGCTGAAGCTCGAACTGTCCTTCCTCAATGTTTCCCTTTCAATGGAGGTCGAATTTATCTAGATGGATGCTTTATGCGAGCTGAGAATTACACGTTTGATCACCAGTATTTAGGACCTGAGGACAGACATGTTTGTGGAAATAAAACCAGAAAGGATTCTTTGTTCCAACAAACAGCTAGGCGGGCTGTTCAGCAGGCGGTAGCTAATGCACCAAACAATAATGGCTATGCCCGCGCTGAATTGGCAGTGCCTGGGGCAACGAACGAGACAGCTTATGTCCTAGCTGATTGCTGGAAAACACTGAGTGCTAACTCGTGCCGAGCTTGTTTGGAAAATGCATCTGCCTCCATGATGGGGTGCTTACCATGGTCAGAAGGACGAGCGTTGTACACTGGATGCTTCCTGAGGTACTCGGATGTTAATTTTCTTAATGCTATTGCTAGCAGTGAAGACTCATCGCCAAATGGTAATCTTTACTTTGTCTTCTTCCTTTTTCCTTCAAGTCAATCACCGAAACTGTTATCTGGACCATGTAGCTGATAGATTGACGGATTTTCAGTGGTAGTGATTGTAATTGCTGTTGTTAGTGCTGTGGTCGTCTTCGTACTGGGAGCTATTATGGCCTTTTATATGTGGAAGAACAAACAAATACAGAAGAAGAGAAAAGGTAAAACATTTTGGTGATATTTCAGCTAAGGCTTTTTAGCTTTGAATGTCTCTTGAAGCAACTAAGGAGTTTGAGATTTTCAGGTTCCAATGATGTGGAGAAGTTAGTGAAGACCCTTAACGACAGTAGCCTGAACTTCAAGTATTCAACTCTTGAGAAAGCCACTGCATCTTTTGATGAGGCTAATAAGCTCGGGCAAGGTGGATTTGGCACAGTTTATAAGGTAGTGAGCTGAAAATGCTTAGCTCGTTAACATCTTTTATGTTTTCAGTTTATTCACATAATCACATCAGAGTAAGTCTATAATATGCTTATTATATTGTAGGGAGTTCTACAAGACGGGAGAGAGATAGCCGTCAAAAGGCTGTTCTTCAACAACAAACACAGAGCTGCAGATTTTTACAACGAAGTCAATATTATTAGCAGTGTTGAGCACAAAAATCTAGTAAGGTTATTAGGATGCAGCTGTTCCGGACCTGAAAGCCTTCTTGTGTATGAGTACCTCCCGAACCAGAGTCTTGATCGGTTTATCTTTGGTGAGTAGAAGACTTTGTGACTTTGGCACACTCGATTCTTATTGGCAAGAAATTAATAGAATTCACCTTGTATGTTGAAATTGGCAGACTCTACCAAAGGCAAAACATTGAATTGGGAGAAAAGATTTGACATCATTATAGGGACTGCAGAAGGTTTGGTGTACCTCCACGAAAACAATAGAACGAGGATTATTCATAGAGATATAAAAGCCAGCAATATCCTGTTGGATTCGAGGCTCAGAGCAAAAATTGCTGATTTCGGGTTGGCCAGATCTTTCCAAGAAGACAAGAGTCACATAAGCACTGCTATAGCTGGGACTTTGTTAGTGATTCCTTACTTTTACCATATAAATCATAGCTCAAAACTTATGTTCGCGAAGCATTAACAGCCAACAGTGTATTAGTTATCTCATATGGTTAATTTTCCGTTATTTTCCTTGCAGAGGTTATATGGCACCAGAATACTTAGCTCATGGCCAATTAACTGAAAAGGCAGATGTTTACAGCTTTGGTGTTCTTTTATTGGAGATTGTTACTGGAAGGCAGAATAATAGAAGCAAAAACACTGAATACTCTGACAGTTTAATTTCCATTGTAAGTTGTGAACCAATTCTTCTAGTTACTTGAATCTATACAATTGCAGACAAGAATGTTTTTGCTCATTGATTTAACTATTGTCGTGGATGAAACAGACGTGGCAGCATTTTCAGCATGCGAGAGTAGAGGAACTGTTTGATCCAAATCTAATGCTGCACAACTATCACACAAGCAATGTAAAAAAGGAGGTTCTAAGAGTGGTACATGTAGGACTTTTGTGCACACAAGAGGTTCCGGGATTAAGACCGTCCATGTCTAAGGCATTGCAGATGCTAGTAAAGAAAGAAGAAGAGTTACCTGCACCAACTAATCCTCCCTTTGTAGATGAGAAAACCATGGAGCTTCATGACCCTTGGGATACCCCATCTTATCCCCATGGAGAAGGTGATTCAGCTTCAATTGCAAACATTTCTCACAGCTCATTCTACCCCAGATGATGTTTCAGTGGCCTCAAACTGAGACATGATATAAATCTGCTAGAGAACGGATCTCGTGAATCTCAAGTATCTTCTTGCCTCATGTTCCTTTTTTGCATACTCTAGGAGCAGATGTTTGTTAGCAACAGGTTGCTTTGTCATTGTAATGATGATGTGCTTGCACAAATTTTGGGGGAAGTTTATCATTGTAAGTAGATACACATTATATCTTGTCATTTGTAATGGTGAAGTAAGAGATTGTTGGATATACTATCGGTAAGATTGTAGTACAAGATTAAATATAGTTTATCTTGATTCTGAGAATGGTTTGATTCCAACAGTGTAAAAAGATCGCTTGGTCATTGATGTTTTGTATTTCTGTTATACAAATTGGTTACTGTAAACTCATACAACCAAGTAAAATTTTAATTTGTTTGTTAGTCACCATAAGGCATAAGAAAATAGACAAGAGGGAGTTGCTCGGATAGTAAGCACTCTCACTTCCAATCTTAAGGTTATGAGTTCGAGTCACCAAGGGAGCAAAAAGGCGGGAGCTCCGGGGGGAACATGGATGAATCACTTGCTAACTCACAATTAGCTAATTTGGAAACCTTTTCCACTCTACATCTCTCTTATGGTGAAGATGCAGAGAAGATTTTGAGAAATATGCCAAAGTTGAGACTTAAGTTGCATGTTGTGAGGAACATTAGGTTATTCATGGAATGGGTAGGTGTGTTCTTTTTCCAAGATTAGAGTTTCTGAGTCATCTTGAATCCCTCAAGCTGGTTTCCAACAACGCAACGTGTAGCTGATGTCGCTGGTTTATAGCCAATTCAGCCCAGGAAATTCAAACAACGCAACATGAAGATATGACAAATGATCATATATAGTAACTAAAAGATCATCTCTTTAACTGTTGTATGGTAGTACCGCGGCTGCAAAGTGTTTCATACAACGTTCATCTGTATCGAGGAGTTTGCTGAAACTAGAGAGGAACAAGGTATTGGCAGAAGGTGGTTTGTGTAATTATGATCAAACAGGTTTTTTTTTCTCATTGATTTAACGTTTGCCGTGGATGAAACAGGCATGGAAACATTTTCTACCACACAAGCAGTGTAAATAAGGTTCTAAGAGTGGTATATGTAGGACTTTTGTGCACACAAGAGGTGCCAACATTTCTCACAATTCTTTCCGTTAACAAATAATAGCATGAATGCACATAAGTCTTTAGGGAAATAAATCTGTCATCTATGAGAAAACAATGGCATGGATGCACATAAATCTCAAAGTTAACAAATAATGGCATGAATGCACATAAATCTCAAAGTTCATTCAGTTTTCCACATAAATCTCATGAGAAAACAAATCCGTCATCTATGCCATTTCAGTTAACAACATTTCTCACCATTGCTGAGGATATAGCTTACACTGCACTACAACTATCCCTCTTATGTTGGGAGGGAGACACGAGGATTACGTGGCACATGTGTCCTGTTAGGTCTGAATATAGGCAGATTTATATTCTTATTCCTCTGCGAGCGAAGTTCAATCATATTTCTTGGATACTGATAAGTAGAATCCGAACTTGTTTCAGATATAGAGCGAGAGGTTATTAAATATGTTGTGATCACTACAAAAATGAGAGGTAAGGTTTGGGTACACCCATCTTTTCCGGACCCAACTTATGGGAACTACAATGCGCTAGTAACGGCCCTTGAATCAAATTCAAATCATTGTCATGTTCATCTTGGTTTATTATGATCAATTTTCTCAGCCTTACAGATGCTAATATCCAGACGAAGAATGCAACCAACTCTATCTAGTTCCAAAAGAACTAAGTACAAGTTAACCAATCTGATAATACTTTTTCCATGACAACCTTTAATTAGCAAAATCACGTCCCCAATCGAAAGAGAAACGAGATTAGTCGAAACGGGCCGATTAATTCTAAACCCACTAAAGGAATGGTTTTAGCGCAGGGAAAAATTACGTGAGTTGGCAAACATCCCTAAGTAATTAGTTAATAAGGGTAGTTTAATTTATTTACTGTCAGTAAATATAGTTTCAATTTTTTTGTATAATTAATGGGACCCACCACCTTTTTGTATACCGAACCAACAAAGTCCTTCATATGCTTTTGTATATAATTTTATACAAAATCAAATTTATCTCTCTTATCCCCATTCCATATCTTTCTCCTAAAATCACTCTTCCACTTCTAATTTGAATTTCGAATTCCACCTTCTCCCTCCAGTCGTGCTTTCACTTTTCGTAGGTGACCGCTAAAATCGTGGTGAATCCATTTTTTTCCGTTTTTCCTTCTTCAACAATTGTATATGTATTATGCTTGTTATTTTTTCATTTTTTTAAAAAAAAATTATTTCTTACTTATCAGATTATAAGTTTTTCAAAATCAGAATGGATGATTCATCTCCATCTATGAGGATTACGAGAGGTATGTCATTGCATATCAGTGTTGTTGACGATCCACCTTCGTTTTTAATGGGTTTAAGAGAAACGCCATAAACAATGATTCAACGGAGAGTGGATCTGCTTCATCAGAAATTGACAAATCTGAAGAACATCAGGAACATGATTTGCATGAAGTGTGTATTTATTTTTTGCTTAAATCACATTTTGTATATTAATATTTGTATATTTTGTTAGTTATATACAATTTTTATTTTGAAGTCTATGTATAATTTCTGCCTAAATCACACTTGTATATTGACATGTATTTATACAAATTGCTTGAAGTATATATGTATATTTTCTGCTTAAATCACATTCGTATATTGATATTTATATATTTTGTTAGTTATATACAATTTTTTATTTGATGTGTATGTACAAAAGTGGGTTTTCATGATCCGATAAAGAATCAAACTTATTTAAATGTTCCTGCTATTTTATATTTCCTTGAAAAAGGGGCTCAACCTACAGAAATTGTTCAAGATATTTTAAAGAAGGCAGAGAGGCTAGAGTCAAAGGCGAGCCAATGAGCTTCTCAGTTAATGAAGAGCTTCCCTTGATGTGAGCAGAACTATCTATTTGAATTATTAAGAAAGCGGCCCTCCATTCCTGCTTTGAGGAGTAGATTGAAGGGCTTATCGCTTCTCCTACTGCTGCTCCCGGCCCCGTCCCGCAGCCGACCGATCTGCTGCCTTAACTTTCTTCCTAAATCACATTTGTATATTAATTTGTGTTTATACAAATTGCTTGAAGTATATGCATATAGTGATTTGTATATTGAGTTAATATATACAAATATTGCTTGAGGTATTTGTATATTTTATATATTTAAGTACTATATTCATATACACATACTCATATACATATAAATTTATAGTTATATACAAAGAAAATGCAAATACAAATATAGCTTATTTATACAAATATTTTTATTTTGTATAAAAGCATATAATAGTATGCAACACTTAACTGAAACATTTTGTATCTTTAATATTTTTTTATAGGGAATTAGATTCATGCGCAAACATCCAATTTTGTATATTGATATTTGTATATTTTGTTAGTTATATACAATTTTTATTTTGAAGTCTATGTATAGTTTCTGCCTAAATCACACTTGTATATTGATATGTATTTATACAAATTGCTTGAAGTATATATGTATACATATAAGTAATCGTATAAAGTACAAAAAATTACTCGCATTAAAGAACACAATTGTATTTGAATCATATACAATACATATATACAAATCGTATAATTCAACTTTTTTTCGAACAAAAATAATAATTGTTAATATACGATTTCTCTAATCTTGTATAAACGAATACAATTTTTTGCGAAACATCAGAATCAACAAAACAAAAATTATTCGTTATTCAAAATTTTAATTATATACAACAAATCAATTGTTTACTTTCTTGCCGCTTCAAAACATGAAGTTTCCTTGAAAGCAAAGATTACCTGGCGTTGAATATACGAAATTATTGATTAAGGAGATGCTTCAGTCGTTTGAGGAGACAAGATGTAATGGCTTTCTATCGTTGTAGAACTCTTTTTTGGAAAAAATATTTGATTTTGGACGTTTAGCTTAAATCATGGGATTATGTAAATTTCTTGTTGCCTTTTTTAGCGCTCATGATTCAATTTATTTTTAAAAATAAAATATTGTATAAATATTTAACCAAAAAGACGTTATATACAAAATAAATGCTTAATAGCAAACTAAACTATACCCATGGAATGTAATTATATAAATTATACCCATAGAACGTTATTTTGAAAAATCTGTTTGCCATATATGAAATTTTCCCAAAAAATTAAGCTCGTTAAGGGAAAATTATGTGAGTTGGCAAACATACCTAGGTTATTAGTCAATTAGGGTATAGTTTAATTTGTTTACTGTTAGTAAATACAATTTTATTTTATTTTTTAATATTAATAATGGGACCCACCACATCTTTGTTTACCGAATCAAAGCAGCATTAATCGGATTTTGTATATGATTTTATACAAAATCAATTTTATCTCTCCTATCCCCATTCCCTATTTTTCTTCTAAAATCACTCTTCCACTTCCAATTTGAAATTGGGAAAATTCGAATTCCACCTTCTCCCTCTAATTGTGTTTTCAATTTTCGCAGAAAACTGCCAAAATCTTGGGTGAATCTTTTTTTTCTTTTCGTTTTTCAACATTCGTTTACATATGTATTATGCTTGTTAGTTTTATGATAATTTTAAAAAAAAATTCTCTCATTATTTATCAGATTATCAGTTTTTCCAAAACAAAATGAATGATTCAACTCCATCTAAGAGAATTACGAGAGGTATGCCATTGCATGTCCAAGTTGTTGACAATCCACCTTCGTTTTCAATTGGTTTAACTCAAGATTTTAAAGTTAATGCAGGATCTATGGAAAAATCTATACAATTGGGTCTACGCCTTTACATACGCTCATATACAAAGTTACCAATTATATACAATGCATTTATATACAGTTCATTTCACTCAATTCCTGGCCTATTTATATACAATTGTATGAACGTTAAACAATATACAATCATGTCAAAATTGTATATACAAACAGATTACACAAAAAATCAACAAATTACATCACACCCTTTTTGTCGAATCATACAGATTCATATATACAATTGACATACTAATTTTATACAATTAATTACACATATACATTGTATTAGAAATTTACACGATTAGTTACTTATATACAATATTATCAAGTAAACAATATACAAATCGTATAACTGTATATACAGTAAAATTTACAAAGATATTTTTTTTATCAAATTAAAGCACATATCTTTTGTCGAATCATATACACTTAATATATACAAATCGCGACATTCAATTTTTCGAACAAAAAAATAAGAATATAATTGTTAATATATGATTTATAAATAAAATAGAAATTTTTATGAACCATTCGAATCAACAGAACAAACAAAAATCGTTTCAAAATATCAATTATATGATATACAAATCAATTATATACTTTCTCATAGTTCAAAACACAAAATTTCCTTCAAAGAAACCATACCTGTCGTTGAGTATACAAAAAAACTAGAAGATCCGATGGTTTATCTTCTGAGAAAACAAGGTGGTATCTCTATCACTATAGAAATTTTTTTGGAAAAAAATATTTGATTTTGGACGTTTAGCTTTAATCATGGAATTGTGTAAATTTACTTTTATCGTATTTAGCACTCATGTTTCAATTCATTAAAAAATAAAATATTGTATAAATTAAAAACAAAAATAACATTTTATACAAAATTAATGCTCCATAGCAAACTAAACTATACACATGGAATGTAATTATGTAAACTATACCTATAGAGCGTTATTTCATTAAATCCGTTTGCCATCTATGAAATTTTCCCGTCAAATTATTCAATGTTAATACAAATTAATTTTAATAATTATACATTTGTTGTTAGTATTAATTGAATTTTTCTAATTGTTTGTTGTTAATTTTTACAAATCATTATTAACATATTTTCAAAATTTTATTATTTTCTTAAAATACAATTGATGTAGTTATGATTAAAATCTGTGATTGCTTTTTACTTCTTATTTTGTTTAATTCACTTCAATTTGGACTAATCATGTTTTAACATTGATTTTGAAAAATTGCCTTCAATTCTTTGAGGCATTTTCTCCGGCATTTCAAGCTCAAATTAGTTAAATTATCGAATAATTAAATTTAAAAAGACATTGTCTTAACTTTGAATGTTTTCTAAAGCGTAACAACCACTATAATATCAATGATTTAAACCTATTTTGTAATTAAAAGTAATATGAAATATTATACAAGTAAAAATAATGATAAATATTTTTACTATCTTTGATAGTTTGTGTAACAATTGGTTCAATTGAAAATGTTTTCAAAACTAAAATCAATATAATCATATCTAAGATATAAATATTTGTGGTGTTATATAACGTACAATAATTTATATATGTCTATTTGTGTCTTACGAATTATTATAGCATATATCATAAAGTAAATTTTTAAAAATTAATGGGGATAAAATATTAAATATAACATAAAATCTCATTTTTTTTTAAAATTTGGCTCTAGGCTTTCTTGAGTCACTTGAGTCTGGTTAACATTATTCGTGGAGTTTAGTTCACAATTTTCAAAAATTAAATTCCTATATTCCTAACCACGATTGTGGAGCGTAGGGTTTATTCTAAATTTTTCAAGAATCAAATGAAAAAATATATCCAAAAATCTAAATCATTATCACTATATTTTTTGTATTTACTAGAGAAAACTCTAATTTGTAAGGAAATAATAAGAAATCAAAATTAGTATCAACAACTTCATGTATTGATTTGATATAAATATCGAAAGTGGCATTCTTAAAAGTATACTATTATTCATGTCTACCATATATACTTCTCAAAGGAAGTTAAGATGTCCATTTCCCGTATAGGTATTGAGGTGATGAGACACCATCTTCATTTCTTTGATATGACCTTTTTGGTTATTAATAATAATTATAGTTAATAAATAAAAAGAACAATCCTCCATGTGATTAACTTAAAAAAATTCCAAAACCAACCACCATTAGGTGTGGAATATATCATACTAAAAATAAGTGCATGCATATGAAATGGATTCCATAATGAAGAAAAAATTACTCATATTTGGTTTCTTCATCCAATTAATTTGATTTTATTATGGTTAAGTGATATATTAAGGTACTCCCTATGTTCCAATTTATGTGGCACTTTTCGTTTTTCGAAAGTCAAACAATTTAAGTTTGACCGGAAATTTGTATATGGAATCTTCAATTTTTTTGAAATGAAATTTATAGATTTGTAAACTACGTAAAAAGTATTATAAGTCACAATAATTGATAATTCAAAATGATTAAAAGATCTATGAAAAATTTACGGTCAAAGATAGACTTGTTTGAATATCGAAATTCGAAAAGTGTCCCACAAAATGGGACAGAGGGAGTAATAAAATATATTAATTAATCATAATGAGTGTATATAATATATAAAGGATAAATACTTTATTTACTCATTATTATGTGTAAACATATGGTGATTCTTTTTTACTTAATATTTTTTTAAAGGAAATTGAGATGGCCATTTCTCGTATATAATAATAATAATTATCGAGTGGCATCATCTCCTTTTCTTTGTGTCCTCTTTTAGTTTATTAAAAGAGTAGATATGCGGGTTATTCCACAATTTTATATGCTAAAGAAAAAGAAAATAACATCGCAGCTAGACAAAACATTAATGATGATGACGATACTAGTAAAATTTATAAGATGTTTATATCAAATCAAATCATTTAGTTTTAGTCGTTAAAAAGTTTAAAGTGAAAACATATAAAAGTATATTAACCATTATCAAGTTATAAAAAGCCTCATGAGTGAGGGTATAATTGTATTTTTCGTACACCCCCAAACATTGTCCTTTCCTTGTGTTTCTTTCCCATTTCCCTCTATATTCTTTAGGCTTTGTAGTATATTGTTAATAATATAATATTTAAATAAATTATTTTATTTTTTATCATTACATAATATTATAAGCAATCCTTTGAAAGATAAATCTATGAAAAGAATAGGATACTGAATAGAACTGTTATAAAAAGAAATTATAATTTTTTTAGATAATATTAAGTAAAGACAAAATGAAAAAAAAAAATAATAACACCATTATATCAAAACAATAGTTACCTAAATTGAGACTTTTTATCACTGTTATAATCAAAATAAATATTATATTTAAATTAATAATATAATATAATAAATAACAACCATCCAAACAAGTTGTTAAAGTACTATATTACATTTTGAATCAATGAATTATGTAGTTTCTGTACTGTCGGTGCAACAAGTTGCAACTAAACTAATAATGCAGCAAAAAAAAAAAGCGTCTGCTAGTTCATCTGTAAATTTACATTTTAGTCCCTCTTCTTACTGGCCCTTTCATATGTCGGCCAATAGTTAGGTATTGAGGTGCGATCGCTCCTGTGATAAATCTCACAGTTGCGATCGCACCAAGTTCGCAACAACACAAACAGGCCAAAAATGTTATTTAATTAAAAATTATACTTTAAACCTGTTAAATTATTAAATTATTTATATAGAGTTGTTTTAATTAAATGTTGATCGAAGTCAATTTTGAATTTCTTAAACTTTAAATTTTCCTCTTATTGTATCATGGTTTGAGAATAATGTGACGCCATAACGGCTAAAAAAATTGGGTGGTAATATTTTGATAATGATTTGTGCATTTATTATTGAAGGTTGATAAAGTTGATTTGAAATTTATTTACACTTAAATGTTTCATTTCAAATGTTAAAAATTGTGTACTAATGCTTTTTTTTAATAGATCAAGAGATACGTGCATTGATTTCTTAACAATTTTTTCTCCTAAGCTTTGAGTTTGAGAGAGTAAACAATACTTATTGAGTAACTCCCGATTGAATTATATTTTGATTATTATTTTCATATCTGGGAAAAGAAGGCTCGGCAGTTGTCCGGTCGTACCCAAACAATAATATTTCAAAAGAAAATGCACTTAAGATCAAATATTACAATCCGACTTTCATAGATAATATGGACTTGTCGACACTACCATCTTACTTTACTAGACCTTGGAGAATTGACTAGTTACCCTCACTCCACGTGACAGCGTATACTCGGTCCCGGTCTTTTTTGGCCCCTCTATTTTTCAATATTTCAGAATGAGATAATGTGGTGAGCAGACATGTTTAGGATGACTTTTTACAAAGGTATATATTGAGGCACCATTTCTTTTATGTGGTAGCTAGTATATTACTATTTGTTTGGAAGTTATCCCAAGTGTTTACTAATATTCTTTGGTATAGAGGCTTTATAAATAGTGGTGCCGGGTTGTAATAATATGGAATTGTATATTGTTTATTTATAAAGAGATACAGTTAAATTTGTACGCGAGTTGAAAAGACACTTGATTTGGATTCTAATGATATCTTCGGTGGTCATTACAAGTCATATCTCTAACAAGCTTGATGAATGTCCATGAACAAGTAATAATATTGATAATTACTACTAGAATGAAATTCAAGTATTCAATCAGAGAATTCAATGATTTAATTACAATGTGGCGATTTTACTACTTTTATAGGGATACATTATCAGGAGTTGATGGTCAAGAATTATTCCCTCTTAACTCATGTTAAATAATTAATTAAATGATCTTAAGAGTAGAAAGAAGTATTAACATCCGGCATTAATATGGGTTAATTTTGAGCAATTTTATCTCTAAAGTCCAATAAGCAAGTGGTGTATAAAAAGAAAACTGCAAGGATATTTGAAATCAAAAGAGTAATAAAAATGTCGGAAGTACTGATAAGTTAATCAAACAGTAATAAATATGTTGGTGAATCTCATGTATGAACTACTTAATACTTAATTAAACATAAATTTTTTTAAAATTTAAAACTAGCTTTAAAACAAGTGATGAAGTCATGATTATACACATTATTTATAGTGGGATCCACTCGTATGAAAAGTGCTAAATGACCAGAAAATTTGGCCAGAATTTGGTCAGAAAATTAAAAAAATTATAATATTTTTTTTATCTTAAAATAAAGATCTTTTTTCCATTTTTTAGTTAAAATGGTAAAAGTGTTTAAAAAGGTAAAAGTGTAGAAATCTCACGTCTAGGATTAGAGAAATCAAGAATTATATTGATTTAATAATGTAGAGTTACAAGCTCCTTATATATGGAGAGAATTGTAGAGTCCTAAGTTAACTATACTTAGAGTCCTACTACAATACCTATTACTACTATAATAATAAAACAATTATAAATAATCTAATCTTAGTTGTACTATAATCCTAATCGTAATCTAATCCTAGTCGTAATATAATCCTAATTAATATAAGTAGTCTAATCCTAGTGCGACTCGTGCTATAAACTCGTCAGTCAGCTTCGTTGGACCTGTTCCTTTGACATGTTCCAATCGTCAGCTTCCTTCTTCATTAACACTTGTTGTAGACACGTCAGTCAGCTTCGTTGGACCTGTTCCAATCGTCAGCTTCCTTCTTCATCAACACTTGCTGTAGACACGTTAGTCAGCTTCGTTGGATCTGTTCCTTTGACATGTTCCAATCGTCAGCTTCCTTCTTCTTCAACAAAAATAACATAGATAAAATATCATTCTGGCCAAATTCTGGTCAAATTTTCTGGCCAATTTTTTTTCCCCTCTATTATATTATGTACTATATTATTTAAAAAATTAATATTCCTTCAATTGCATTAATTTCAATTTATATAGCTTAATTTAAATAGACACAAAACTTAAAATGATTAAAATATTTTTCATATCTTAAATATTATATTTATATGATCGTAATTTTTTTGAAATTTAGATTATTTAATATATGATAATATTTATGTTATTATTAATATTTGTACTTAAAACTGTATCATTGGATAAAGAGATAATATTGAAAAATACACTTGAAGTATCATGTTTTTGTAAGTTTTATATTTAAACTATTAGATGTTTATTTTTTCTATCTAAATTATTATTAACTATCTATCAGAACACCCTGAAGTTTACTAGATCAAGTGTTTCAACACAATTGTCAAAATAATGTATGACAATTTACTTTGCCCATAGAACTTCATCCACGTGACAACTGAATCATTAATTCACATACATGTTTTAAAAAATAGATGGTGATAGTTTAGGTATGAAACATAAATAACTAATAGTTCAGATAGAAAACTAGAAAAAAAGTAATAATAGTTTGTATATATGAGATAAATTTTAAAAGAAAATACAAAATTTTAAAACATGATATTTTAGGTTTTTTCTTACCATTATCTCTAATAAAAAAGAATGAAAATTATTGATTGAATTTAAAATGGCATCATCCTATAAATGTACTCCCTCCATTCGCTTTTACTTATTTATTTTAAATTTTACACACCCTTTTAAGATATAATTAATGATCAATATAAGTAATTCATCAGAATATAATTGATGTGTAGAGATAAATCTAGAAATTTTTTCATTCTTTATTCGGAAAAGGGCCTAAAATATCCTTGAAGTATTAGAAATGGTACAAAACTATCCTACATCCACCTATTGGCTCCAAAATACCCTTCTCATCCACCTATTGGCTCCAAAATACTCTTGTCATCCAATAGTTGAGCGCCAAGTATTTTAAAAAAACAATTAAATAATTTAAATTTAAAATCATTAAACAAGTGGTCAATTTTGAACTCAAAGGTGGATGACAAGGGTATTTTGGAGCCAATAGGTGGATGAGAAGGGCATTTTGGAACCAATAGGTGGATGAAGGGTAATTTTGTATCATTTCCAATACTTCGTGGATATTTTAGACCCTTTTCCGTTCTTTATTTAACTTGCCAAATTAAAAGACGACAAATAAAATAATATTTTTTTCTTACAAGTGAAAGATCATTGTTTTTAGTAGAGTGGAAAGTGAATGAAGGGAATCAAAATTAATAGCTAATTTTACACTCCAATTAAAGTAGGAAGCAAAGAACCATCAAAGGGGGCAGCTTAGCTATAGTGTCTTTGTCTACTAGCACAAGTGTCGGTGTCGGTGCCTTCAACTGTATATTTCCCACCAATATTCCAGCTTCATATACTCCACAACTCCATTATTACCCACTAACCTCTCTCTCTCATCCACTTTCCTCTTCCTTTAATAATTTCCCTCCCTCTCTTCACTACTGTTGAGCTCAAACAATCACAGCACAACCAATTCTCATTCTCTGAAACTGTTTTTGTTTCTCAGTATGTACGGGAGGGATCCATGGGGAGGCGCATTAGAAATTAATGCAACAGATTCTGCTACTGATGATGATCGGAGCAGGAACTTACAGGATTTTGATAAAGCAGCTTTGTCACGAAATTTAGATGAAACGCAGCAAAGTTGGTTGTTAGGTCCTACAGAGCAAAAGAAGAAGAAATATGTAGATCTGGGTTGTATTATTGTTAGTAGACAAGTATTCAAATGGACTGTCGGTTGTATTATTGCAGCTGCACTTATTGCTGGATTTGTTACTCTTATTGTAAAAACTGTACCTAAGCACCGACACCATAATCCTCCACCAGATAACTACACGTTAGCTCTTCGTAAAGCTCTTATGTTCTTCAATGCACAGCGCTGTAAGTTTTTTATTTCCCCAATTTTTTTTACATGATTTTAGTTATTTGTTGAGGTTTTGATTTGATTATGTGTTTGATTTTTGACAGCGGGGAAACTTCCTAAGCATAATAATGTGTCATGGAGGGGGAGTTCAGCTCTGCAGGATGGGAAATCGGATGGTTCGACTACGTTTAAGAATTTGGTTGGGGGTTATTATGATGCAGGAGATGCGATCAAGTTTAATTTCCCTCAATCTTTTGCTTTAACTATGTTGAGTTGGAGTGTGATTGAGTATCCTGCAAAATATGAAGCTGCTGCAGAGCTCACTCATGTCAAGGATATTATTAAGTGGGGGACTGATTATCTCTTGAAAACATTCAATTCGTCAGCTGATACCATTGATCGAGTCGTTGCACAAGTAAATCTCAATCATTACATTGATTTATGATTTTATAATTGTTATGTTTTCATCAATTGATAGACTAATTTATGCATGACGTTGATCACGCGTTTGGCATTTTGAAATACTATATTTAATTGACAAAAATGAAATCAATGATTGCAAGTGTTTTGTTTCTCTCAATCTTTGAGAAAACGATCATACATACTTGATCTCATAACAGGATTTGTGCTCTGTTATATAGGTGGGGATAGGGGATACTACAGGAGGACCAGATCCCAACGATCACTATTGTTGGGTGCGTCCAGAAGACATTGATTATCCACGGCCTGTAACTGAATGTCACAGTTGCTCGGATCTTGCAGCCGAGATGGCTGCTGCTCTGGCTTCTGCCTCGATTGTATTTAAGGATAACAAGGTGTACTCACAAAAGCTTGTCCACGGTGCTAGAACTTTGTTCAAGTTTGCCAGGGAACAGCGTGGTAGATACAGTAGCGGAAATGAAGCTTCAATGTTCTACAATTCGACTAGTTATTGGGATGAGTTTGTGTGGGGTGCATCCTGGCTGTATTATGCTACAGGAAATACTTCATATCTTCAGCTTGCTACAACTCCTGGTATCGCCAAACACGCTGGTGCTTTCTGGGGAGGTCCTGATTATGGCGTGTTCAGCTGGGATAATAAGCTCTTTGGAGCACAAGTAAGAACATATAGTCTCTCTCTGTACTAAAGCAATGCTTTTCATTTTGTATGTATTTATATTGTATTGAACCAATGCTTTTCATCTTTTGTTATTAGGTGCTTCTAAGCCGTTTGAGATTGTTCTTGAGCCCTGGATATCCTTATGAAGAAATTTTGAGTACATTTCATAACCAGACAAGCATAGTCATGTGCTCCTTCTTGCCATTTTTCACTTCATTTAATCGAACGAAAGGTAAGCATCTTTAATCTAGTTAGCATGTAAATCGTTTTGCAGAGTTTGTGGGAAGTCAAATATAAATCGTTGGGTGTTTGCAGGTGGGCTGATAGAGTTAAACCATGGAAGGCCTCAGCCACTTCAGTATGTAGTCAATGCTGCCTTCCTGGCTACCTTGTATAGTGACTATCTTGCAGCTGCCGACACCCCTGGATGGTATTGTGGACCTCATTTCTACTCCACTGATGTCCTACGTGAATTTGCACAGACTCAGGTTAAATGAAATTCCCCTTTTTGTTTTGGTTTTTTATTACCTCAGTTATGCTAATAGTTGTGTGAAATATTACCTATACATGTGAAAAAATTATTCCAAAACTAATTTTAATCCCCTTTGGCCCGTGGGAGATTAGTTGGAGATAAGTTGCTCCAACTATATAGAGTGTAAGCATGTTCTTATTTAGCTATAGCTAAATTTTGATGAATGTTAAACCATTTCTGGCATTAACTCGGTTGTTCTTCTTTGACTTTTAGATCGACTATATCCTTGGCAAGAACCCCAGGAAAATGAGTTATGTTGTTGGCTTTGGCAATCACTATCCAAAACGTGTCCACCACCGAGGCGCATCAGTTCCTAAAAACAAGGTCAAGTATAATTGTAAAGGAGGATGGAAGTGGAGGGATTCATCTAAGCCTAATCCTAATACTCTTGTTGGAGCCATGGTTGCTGGACCAGACAAGAATGATGGTTTCCATGATGTTCGTACTAATTACAACTATACCGAGCCAACACTTGCCGGAAATGCCGGTTTAGTTGCTGCCCTCGTAGCTCTATCTGGAGAAAAAAGTGTTGGAATTGACAAGAACACGATATTCTCAGCAGTACCACCCATGTTCCCTACTCCACCACCTCCGCCAGCTGCTTGGAAACCATAATTTGTTGATCGTTGCTTGTATCAACCCCAGTCTTGTGTGTCCATAGATTCAATTTTCATAATGTGGTTGATATGGGATTCTGGCACCAAGAAGTTTGAAGCAATCCTAGAAACAGGATGAGCACCTTGAACGATACAAGCTTCGAGCTCAGTCTGGTCTAGAATCTAGATGTAGAACTCCCTTTTTGAAGAAGTGCTCGACGGCTTGTCTGTTATTTGCAATGTATCAATATACACAGTTTGTATGTATGTAACAAAGCAAACCAATGATATACTCATTGTAAACTGAAACATGAACGGCCTCAATATTTGTTGGATAAGTTTTCAATAAATGTGCCACAGTTATGTGATCTTGATCTAGTTACATTTGTGAACACATAATTTTTTATCCAATTTAAGATGTTACACCATTTTTTAAAAAGTAAAATGAGAATGCGGAGAGGAGGAAAAATACTGAAAGCAATTTTGGTAATATATTGTAGCTGTTTTGGTTGTGAAACAATTTTCATAAAGGTAAAACTCAATCTTTCTTGTATAGTTTAATATCACGATTATAGTTTTGTGATCAATGCTACATATATACTTTGATTGCATTGTAAAAATAAAATAAAAATTACTACATACCTTGATTGGATCACCTATATTATGGTCCGGAGTGAGTATGACTTTGAACTGATGTTTCATTCCTATGCTTGGTAAATATTTGCTTACCGCAGATTTGCTGAAAGGAAAATGAATAGGAGATTGTATTTGCTCTACTTGTTGTATTTCTGCAGAGTATCAACTGAATCAAATCGTCATTTCTATGTCGAAGCGGGAGATTAGAGCATTTTGCAAAGTTGCAAAGTTGAAATTGGTACTACAAAGGTTGGGATTAGAGCATTTTGCAAAGTTGTAAAGTTGAAATTGGTACTACAAAGGTTGGCAATTTGTTTTCTTTACAATGGGGTAGGCATCAACTGGAGAGTATCACTTGCTAATGAGAGTAGTGTATAACGCGAGGATTTTGTCAAGTAAAAGCACTGTAACTTACCTGGTTCTTTGATGGATTCAACCATTGCCATACTTTCAGATATCGTATGGAAAAAAAGGGATCAAATAAGAAGCTTTAATGTTACATTTTACTTTATTTCGTAGCCACTAATTCTGCAGCATCACACAGTATCTCAAACACATCAAACATCTAGGGATATGTGAGGGACCGTCTCTAAGAGATCCCAGAAGAGGTACACAATGGCAATTTTTGTTTGCCTGTTTACAATAAGAAAATGGATTACCATGTGTTTGCTTGTGAAAGGTTGCAACATGATGAGGGAATGTAGGTATCAAAGAATTATGTTATCAGGTCTTCCATATGCTCAAAATTGTTCCATGTTTTGAAAGAGTCTTTTTGCTGACAAGATATTAATAGAATGATTTTCTATGTACGAATAACTTATTAGAAACCATATACAACATGTGAAACAATCAAACACACACAATAGAATGAAGAGAGGATCCACAGGTAGAGCAATGCATGTGTTTAAAGTTACTTTCTATATAAAAACTCAGAAATTTGTAGAATAAATTGTTAGAAACACATAAAATCAATCTTCATATGATGCATGAACAAACGTGGAATTAACAAACACTTAAGGATGGTATTTACTGCTTTCACTTAGATATCCATCCTCGGACTTGATCAATTGTGAGAAAACCCTACTCATCCCCAGACTACTGTCACTGTGTGCATCAAAACTTGAATTCTCGATCTGAGCAGGAAAAAAACGGGCATCAACATGACTGATAGCATTGACTTGCGAAGAGCTCTCACCATCACAAATGATTCTGTTTTCTTCAAAATCATCTTGAATGACAGCCTCTTGGAGATGAAGTGCATACTCTAGATTCCACAGCACATGACCCATAGATGGCCTATCTACACCATAATTGGCTAAGCATTTCTCTGCTGTTTCTCCAAACTTCCTGAGGGAATCTGGTCTTATTTTGCCAACAAGATTAGGATCTATGATTTGTTCCAATTGTTCCTTCTTCTGCCAATTCATTGCCCATTCAGCTATGTGGATCTGCTCCCTCGGAAGAGATGGATCTAGGGCAGGCCTAACACAAACAACTTCACATAAAACAACACCAAAAGAATAAACATCAGATTTTTCTGTCAGCTGTTGCCTCAAATAATATTCGGGGTCAAGGTAGCCAAAAGTTCCTTTCACGACTGTGCTAATATGAGTTTTAGTTTCATGAAGCTCAGTCTCTGCTATGGATATTCCAAAATCAGTAATTTTTGCCACAAAATTCTCATCAAGCAATATGTTTGTAGACTTGACATCACGATGTATAACTGCGCTTGTATGAAGGTAGTGCAGACCTCTGGCTACCCCGATGCATATCTCCAGCCTCTGCTCCCAGCTCATACTGGGTAGACGTAGATCTGACCCATACAAGTGGCTCCTGAGGTTCCCATTCTCCATGTACTCATAAATTAGAATCTTCTCATTATTTTCATCACAGTATCCCATCCATGAAACCAGATGCGGATGGCGGAGCTGTGAGAGCATTTCAATTTCTGTTCGGAACTCTACAATACCTTGTCGAGACTTAGGATTACCCCTTTTCAAGGCCACCTTTGTGCCATCACACAGAACACCCCTGTAAACCTTCCCAAAGCCACCCACTCCAATGAGAAACTTGTCATCGAAGTTGTTTGTTGCTTCCTGCAAAGCTACAAAAGGAATTCGACTACTTTCAACAGGAATCCGATGATTCAAGTTAGAAGCATCATTTATGGATGTTGTTTCCTTGGAATGCTTGCTTCCCATAAATAGATACCGGGAATCCAAATCTTTGAACTAGGCAAGCTACTCCTCACTGTTTTATTAAGCAAAAGTCAACAACTCACAAGAAGTAAATCTCATAGTGTCAAAGTTGAAAACATATACAAAAGAAATGAGCCCTAAGAAAGATCTAGAACAATTGCAACTGTAATAGAAGCTTCTACATGAAAATCACAAATATATGTAAACAAAACAAAAGCTTGAGGAAGCTGTAATTTTACCAGAACAGTGGAAATTTGGAGAAGACGAGAACCTGAGAAGTCTTTTCTGTGCAGCGGGTCTTGGATAGTTATTGTGCGTCTCTCTCTTGGCTAAACTGTATAGTGAGAGAAGCCAAAAGACAAGCTTTCCTTATTTGGCCTATTTTATTACTTGTTCTATATGCTTCCCGTTTATAAAATCAAGGGAAAAGGGTCAAAAATATCCCTCAATTTTGGTTTATTGTTTGACTTTATCCTCACCGTTAAAATGAAGTTTAATTTACCCCTCCCGTTACTAATTTCACCAAATTTACCTCTCATTTGACGGAAAGCCCCAAATTGACTCAAATTAACCAATTTTTACTTAAATTACCCAATTTTAACCCGACCCGATCCGACCCACCTAATAATATAACCCATTTTTGTTCTATCTTGTTCATCTTCATCTTTAAACTTGGGTTCCTTTTCAAAAACAACCTGTAAACAATCAATTTGAAAACACCCATCAAACAATTATCAAAATCCACTAGCTCCATCCACGAACTCCAGCGAAGAGTGACCGCCGCCATTCCCCTCCCTTTTCCCCTTTTACATTTTCTTCTATTGTATAGGTGTTTTTGGCTCCAACTCCGGAGAACAACAACCATGAACTCTGGCGAGGCTCTGCAAATCAGCAACCACCACAGCCTCTCTCCTAACGCCAAAATCAGCAAACCCATTTCTCGAACCAGTTAACAACACCAACTCAGCTCCACGACCGAGCTTCATCCCATTTTCCGGTGACCCTCTGTTTGCTTTCCATTCTAATATTTTATTATGATTTATTTTTCTTTTACATTTTTCACTCTTTTCTCTGTGTTTCATATTTGGTTAGGGAGTTCAAGCTCCAATAATTTTTCATTTTTTCATATTCCTTGTTCAAGTTTGTCATTGATTGTATGCTATTAAACTTTGTTGTGGAT